>JAKSZP010013662.1:0-63180 GCA_022478985.1 Massospora cicadina | reverse complement strand
GTTGATGGAGGAAGGTGGCAGTAGCCTTTGCGGTTTGGGCAGGAAGGGTAAAAGCTTCAACCCATTTGGTGAAGTGATCTTTGCCTACCAGGCTATAGCGAGTCCCACTGGTAATCTGAGGTAGTGGACCTACCACGTTCAAGCTTATAGTATGAAATGGCTGTTGAGGTGTGGTGGGTTGCTATTGATACTTGGGTTAGTAGTTGGATTGCTTTTTACAGAGTAAGCATGCATCCAGCACTTTAATGATAGACTCCATAATTCCATCTTATTAATACTGATCCTTCACTTAATCATAAATTTTACGCAGTTCACTGTGGCCTATCATAGAATGGACCTTCATAATCATGGGAACTCGCTCTAAAGGTCGGAGATGAGGTAACCAATGTACGCCTATTTTTTTATATAATTTACTGCTTTCCACCTTGGTGTTGCGGGAGTGCCAGGCTATTATTTCTGGACAGGTTCATACTCATCTTCCCAGGCGTCAGGGTCATAAGAAGGTCATGCAGCCTCAATGCTTCACTAATAACCAGAAGAAGTCTAGGAAGCTGAGTTAAGTCAACAACATTTAAATATCGGGTTCCAGCTTGGTGCTCAATCTTCATATTGTAGTATTGAAGCTTTAAGGCCCAGAGAGCCATATGCCCGGTGGGATCCTTCATATTTTGTAACCACTTCAGGGAGGCGTGGTCAATGACCACTGTGAAGGAAGTTCCATATAAGAAAGGGCGGTAATATTTTACAACCAGCAGGAATGTGAGGCACTCCCTTCTCAGTGATACTATAACTACGTTCAGCCTTGAATAACGTCATGCTGAAATAGGAGACGGGATGGTCCACACCATTATCAATCAATTGAGCCAGAATGGCTCCAACAGCGTAGTCAGAGGCATTGGTAACCAGAAGAAAGGGTTATTGTAATCAGGGTGGCTCAGGATAGGGGCTTTTTGCAGCAACTACTTTAGTTTTTTCAATTGTGGCATTTTGTTGATCCCCCAATGAAAAGGGACGTCCTTAGCCAATAGCCGTACAATAGGTTCATTCAGCTGGGCAAACTTGGGGATAAATTTTTAGTTATACCTCATCATACTTAGAATACCTGGATATTGCGCAGGGTTTTGAGAGCAGGCATATTAGATATAGCCTCAACCTTGTCTTGGAGGATTTAAATTTCATCTTGTGAGTTGGAGTGTCCAAGAAAATTTTGTTTTCTGAGAAAAGTGCACTTGGCGGGCTTTAAGTTATGATTGGACTGATGTAAGCGTTAAAAGAATTTTTAGGCGATCAAGATGATCATTAAAGGTTTTAGAAAGCACAGTTATGTTATCAAGATAGATGATGTGCAACTTAATTTTAGGTTCTGCATGATGTGGTTCATGGCTTAATGGAAAGTTAGGGGCGTTGCACAACCCTTGAGGTAATTGGGTGGTTTATTTAGCTCCCTCTGCAAATCAGAGCCCATTTCTCATGATCTTGGGGAGAAAGGTCCATCTGCCAAAAGTCACTGACTAAGTACATAGCCAAGAGTTACTTGGATCCAGAGAGCTGAGCTAGAGCATTGTCAATGCGATGGATGGGATAACTATCCTTCTTTGTGAGGTTTTTTTAGCCAGTAGTAGTCCATCACAACCTGATGATCACCACTTTTCTATTCTATAATGAAGAGGGGGCGACCAGGGGCTTTGTGAAGGTACCAGTAGGCCAGCATCTAATAGCCGTTTGATCTCTCTGGAAGTTTTAGATTACATTTCCAATGGGGCAGGTTGTATTTAAAGTTACACTGGGCGGGTTCTCCAAAAATGCAATGAAGTAAATAAGAAAATACAGCTTAAATTCGACTAAATTTTTTTTTTTGAAAAAAAGAAATATTTATAGGCTTTTTTACAGTTTGTAATCAATCAGAGTGAATTAATCTCTGCGCAATTGATCTTTAATCAGTTGATCGGGATCCAATTGATCATTAACTTTGATAGATTGTGATAGATTGTTTGCCCCTTCCGATGATGTTGGGGGAATTGAGGTAGTAGATTTTTCAGAGATATGCGAATTTGGTGAAATCCCAACACTTCCCCTCTCAAGATTCGATTGCAGTGGATATGACTTCTTAAAACCTAGGATAAATATAATTTACCACGATATCAGTATCAGTATGAACAATCAAACATTCTAATCCTTTTTGAAATGTAACTCTATAAGTACCAGACCAATTAGTTTCCAGATTTTAGTCCGTCCATCTGGATGAGAATGATAATACATAACATAATCTCCAATCTGATATTCAGGTAAGACTGGTTTATGTTGATTGCTTCATAAAGTCTCTCTTTGAGTGGTAATTCAATTTAATTCATTGCTTGAGCCTGGAGGCGAATAATCTCATCAGCAAAATTTTTCATAACTAAATCAGAATTTCCTGGGATGCTTTCTTCAAGGATAGTCTGAACACTAGAAGGGACTGAATGATCCCACCCATATATACACTTAAACGAGATTATCTTGGTAATGCGGTAATAGCTTATCCAATAAGCAAACAAGTCACTAGTTAAATAAAAATTCCACCGAGCTAAATCAGTCAAGGCCATTTTCCTTAAAATTGAGAAAAGGTTCCATCAACTCGTTCAATGGCCCCATTTGTGGATGGATTATATGGGACAACAAATTGCTGAGTAGTGTTAAATAATTTTGATAACTCCTGTATAAGCTGCGAGGTGAAATTAGTCCCATTATCTGACATAAGGACCTTTGGACATCCAAGTTGGGAAATAATATACTGATATAGGAATAGTGCTGTAGTATTAGCCAAAGGGGTAGCAATTGAAATGGCCTCAACCCAATGGTCAAATGGTCAATGGCCATAATGATATACTGATGGACATGCACTCCTTGAGGAAAAGGCCCTACAACATCAATGCTGACTACTTTGAATGCCTTAGTTGGGGAAATGACTTGATGTTGATAAGTAGGGTTGGTAATTTCATGACATTTGCAAGTAAGACATGAGTCAAGAGTCTCCCGAATAAACCCAATCATGTTGTTCCAATAGTATTGAGTCTTCAACCATTCTTGAGTTTTCTTTAAGCTGCTATGATTGACTTGTTCATGACCTTCCATTACAGCGTGAAACCTGGAGTTAGGATGTAGGAAGGGCAACCACTTAGACTTGGCTTTCTTATACAAAGCTCTATCTTGAATCATAGTATTCTTGGTAATTGATTTTAGATAGGCTCGATCCTCTTCAGTCTCTCAATCCCATAATTCCAGTCATCCAATAAGATTATACAAGCGTTCTTCTTTTTCTAGTTCCAAGGTCAGAATAGGTAGTTGGGATAACCCATCCACATTTTGATGCTGAGCTCCTGAGTGATGAACAATGGAAAAATCGTAATTTTGCGATTATAAAGCCCAACGGGCCAACCTCCCATCAGGATCCTTCATATTCTGCAGCCATTGTAAGGAGGAATGATCGGTAATAATGGTGAAATGGGTACCATATAAAAAGGGCCAAAAATGCTTGATGGCCAAAAATTACCGCCAAACATTCCCGCTCAATAACACTATAATTTCGTTCAGCCTTTGGCAAAGTTTTGCTATAGTAATCAATAGGATGATCCTTATTTTCTTCATCACACTGAGATAAAATAGCCCCAATAGCGACATTGCTTGCATCCATATGTAAAAAGAAAGGCTTATCAAACTGGGGGTGAATTAGAACAGGTGCCTTCATCAAGGCGGTACGCAGAGAATTGAAAGACTGTTCTTGAGCTGATCCCCACTCGAAAGACACTCCTTTTTGCAATAGATAAAATAAGGGTTCAGCTATATCAGCAAAGTTGGGAATAATTGCCAATAATACCCAACCATACCAAGAAAGACTTGATATCCTGTAAAGAAGAGGGAGGAGGCATCTGTTGGATGGCTTGAACTTTGTCTGCAAGGGGTCAAAACCCTTTAGCTGAAACCTGATGTCCTAAGAAGTCAATTTCATTTTAGAATGAGCACTTAGAGGGCTTGAGTTTTAAGGAAGAGCCCCAAATTCAGCTTGATACTTCTTTTAAATGGTTTAAATGCTTAGTAAAGGTTTTTTAAAACACGGTAATGTCGTCAAGATATACCAAAACACAAGTAAGCTTTAAATCCCGGAGCATATTGTCCATGGCCCTTTGGAAAGTTGTGGGGGCACTGCTTAGGCCTTGAGGCATGTGAGTTGGTTCAAACAACCTTTCAATTGATATCAGGGCACACTTGGCACAATCTTCTAGAGACAGTTCGATTTGCCAATATCCACTGGCTAAGTACATAGTAGAAAAATAGGTGGATCCAGCCAACAATCTAGGAGAATCATTAATCCTAGGTAAGGGATAACAGTCCCATTGGGTAATAGCATTCAATTGATGATAATGCATCACGACTTGATGAGAACCATTTTTCTTCTTAACTAACAACAATGGGGATGCCCAGGGACTATTGAAGGGTTTCAATAATCTAGCCTCCAACAATTGATTTAACTCCTTAGTAACCTGGGCTTCTTCTACTTTGGATTTATGATAAGGGCTTTGCATGGATAGGAAGGTGATCACCAGCTTCAACAGTGTGCACTACACCTTTCATCTTCCCAAAATCAATAAGTATGCCTAGCAAAAATGTCAGAATATTCGTCCAATAATTGAAGCACTTGTTTCTCCTGTTCCTTAGAAAGATGTTTCCCGATAGCAGGTCCCACAGTAAGGATTTCCTGATCACTCTCCAATCCAAAGTCTTGTAAACTCCCAAAGGGTATAACATCATAGATACGAGATAAGGGTAACAGCTTGACATAAGCAATTGGGCGCTCTTGATATATCAGTTTTGGCACATCAGTAAGGTTCGCTAGTAAGACAGATAAAGAGCCTGAATAAGCATAATCTAATATTCCAGGAAAAGTCAATAGTTCTTTGGCAGAATTATTAACAGTGCCCTGAACTTGTAGCAAATGCCCCTTGGGAATCAAAAAGTGCAAAGAAGTATTAATGATCACTTGTGATTTTGGTGGAATAACTAATTTCTCAGGAGAAAAATAGGCATTCCCTCTTCAATATCAGCCATGGTAGAAGGTAATTTTACATGAGGATCTTCAACCTGATACTGAAGTGAATAAGACCTTTTAGTTCCTTCTAGCAGACAAAACTGATGTCAAGTGGAAGCATGATCAGATAAAAGTAAGGGAACTTGATACCCCAAGAGAGACAAAGACGAGTCAGGGTAGTTGATAATTCCATCAAATTCTCGTAAAAATTGAGTTCCCAAGAGTAGGTCATAACTCAAATTATTGCGCACAATCGCTTAAATGGTAAAAGTTAATTTCCCAATTTTCAGAGAAATGGATGTAAAAGCTCCAATAGACCGAGTATTCTGAGGGCCAGAGGTGCCATATTCTTAATAATGAGAAATATTGGGGGTTAATTTTGATCCATTTGACCAATTTTGAGGAGACAACATTCACCGGGGATCCAGTATCTATGATAGCCTTGGCATTGATTTGATTTACTCGGAAATTAATTTGGGTAATGGTGCTTCCAAACTGAGAGGATAATTCCAATAAGGAGGGCAAGGAATAAGAAGAATGGTCATCTTTAACACACTCAATTGAACTTTGCTGCTCTTTCTGCGCACTCACATCATTATCAAGGTGAAGAATTTTATTAGTCTTATCTCTTTTCTTTTTTTTTCATCTGCTTACTTTTTAAAACAAAGGTCCTCAGTATGAAAGTAGCGATGTCAGTAAGTACAATGGATCACTCTAGTGTTCTCAGGCATGGCAAAGACATTGGGCTGACTAGGTCTAGGAGATTATAAACTCAGGGTTTTTGAAGAATTTAGGGGGGCAACTCCAATAAGGCCTCCTTAATATCCAATATACTTCAGAAATTCTTTTTGACACTGATCAGATAAACTTGCATTTGCGTCCTATTAGTAAAGGCTGATAGAACTGTAATTATTGCATCATCCAAGTTTAACTGACCACAGGCTACAAGAGTTTAAGCTTCCCAATAGAAATGATGAGTAAAGTCCTTAATAGATTCATTTTGGTGGGGCTGTATACCCATAAAGGCCTGTTTTTGCGAAGATAGGGTCTGCTCACTTCCAAATTCTTTGATCAATGCTTCTTTGACTTGAGCCCAAGTAGAGAAAGTCATTAAGTGGGGAACCATAATATCTTGAGACAATCGAGTAAGGCAATTAGGCAAGTAATTCATCTTTTGGTGATCCATGGCCTCACTTAATGCCTTTTCATACAGATATAGAAAGGCGATAATGCTGCCTTCCCCTGGGGAGTATCTGTCCTTGAATACTGGCTTGAAACTCAGGGGAGCATTGGTAGTCAAAACATGCACTACAGGTTGTTCAGAGTGAGTAGACACATAAGAGGCAGAATCTGAAGCTTGAGAAGAAAATTGAGGGTAAGGACCAACAGCTTCCCGTCCAAATTTCATTAATCCGTCGATTCAGGTCTGCATGCCCCACTTTTTCATCTAGTCAGCAAAATAGCTCAAAAATCTGTTCCTGTTGTGCGTTGTACTTGAGTTTCATTGTCTCAATTTTTGCTTGTAGCAATTCTCCTTTTGATTTACAAGCATGTAATAAGATATCAGTGTCCTTGGCCCACTTTCCCAAATTGATCAATTCATCAGACAAGGACTGCAGAGTCAAAAGGGGGTCAATTAGTACCCCATCAGGGGTTGGGTTGCATTCTTTGGCCATCTTAGAGAATTGTTCACGTAAGTGGGTCATCATGTTCATGAGAGAGTTAATTTTCTGATAAGATCCTGAATGACCATCAGCGCCTGGAGGTCCACGAGGTCCATCTGCACCTGGGGGTCCACGGGGCCCATCAGCTTCAGGAGGTCCACGAGGCCCTACATCTCCAGGTGGCCCACGAGGTTTTTCTACCCCAGGAGGACCCATATTTCCAGAAATTTTCTCTTCTTCATTGACCCAGAACTGAATTCCTGAGTACTTTTGTTCCAATTGAAAAAGATGGGTTCTAATTTCTTTCTCCATTGATTGACTACGCTCAGAGAGTTGGAGAACACCCTCTCTCTATTCCTTCTGGATTTCTTGAACCTTTTTTGGAAACTGTAATTAATAAAATTTGATATCCTATGATTGAACTGAATGAGCTGCTGTTGTACTTCATTGAGGGAAGTTCGATTATTAATAATAGCATCACGATTATCTTGGCTAAACTTGGAGACTGACATGAAAAACCCAGAAATATAACTATTTAAGGATTGGAGTCCTTCTAGTAAATTGAGCATCCCTTGATGGTGCATTCCAACTACAGGTAGCAAGTGGTATAATGTAGGATGTACAAGTTTTTTGTAGATATTGTTTGGAGCCAATCCCTGGCATTTGAGAAGTTTTCAGCACTTCTTGCAATATAGAAGTTACTGCATTCAATTGAGATCGGGTAGAATGTATTCCAGGGATTATAGCCCCTTCAAGTAGTTTATTGATGATATTTTGCAAGGCCTCAGGTGGAATTTGAAAGTCTGAGGTGAAACTTAAGTTAGGATTATAGAATCTCAAGTTGGCCCAAAATTCCAATGTGGAGGGTAATCTTGGGATTTGGGCTCCAATTGAAGGGACCCATTGTAAAATACTGCCTTGCTCTTGATCTTGAGCCTCATCAGGTGAAAATTGAGAATCCATGGTGATAGACGTGGTCACTGGTGCGTAACTCAGAGAGCCCCTGTAGTGAGCACCAGTCTGGAAGTTTTGAATTACACTTCCAACGGGGCAGGTTGTATCTCGAAGTTACACTGGGTGGATTCTCCAAAAATGCAATGAAGTAAATAAGAAAATACAGGTTAAACTCGACCTAATTTTTATTTTTGAAAAGAGGAAATACTTATAGGCTTTTTTATGGTTCATAATCTATCAGAGTAAATTAATCTCTGAGCAATAAAATCTTCAATCAATTGATTGGATTCTGATTAATCATTAACTTTAATAGATTTTGATAGATTGCTCACTCCTTCCGATGATGTCAGGGGAATTGAGGAAGGGGATTTTTTTGGAGGTATGCAAATTCGGTGAAATCCTGACAATATCCGCCCTCATCTGTTGCTCCTAAACTTTAGATTTATGATAGGGTTTAGATCAGAAGGGCCTAGCATCCCTAATGTCAATGGTATGACTCCAACTCTTCATAGGACCATAGTCAGTCTCAGTTTTAGAGAATATGTCACTATAAGACTCCAATAAACTATTAACTTTATTAAGCTCTGCAGGGGTTAGATCATTAGAGATATGAACGTTGGGCAATGTACATAATGGTTTGTTAGCAGGAAGGCCCATGTCTGACATAGACCTGATGCAGTGAACCTGGTTGATCTCTTTAACTAGGATCAGCAGACCTTTCAAAATCTCCCAGTGTTTCTTTACAAACATTTCTTTATTAGTAAGATTCCCCAGTAGAATACTGATAGGGAGTTGATAGGCTGGGTCTAGGATGCCTGGTAATACTTGAGGTTCTATGGGACTGATTCCACCAATGCTAGTTATGTGCAGCAGGAAGTTGTGGGCTTTTCAGGATAAGCTTGGTGTCAATCACTCTTTGTTCACCCACTTTAATCAACACCTCTTCTGCTGCATAAAATTAATTCCCTCAAGAGCGTCCACTGATTCAGTAAGCATCTTGGTATTCCGCCCCACCGTTGTGTAGCGTAAGGATAAGGAGAACAAAGGATACTCTACAGTGCAAGCGTATTTCTTTTTATCAATCTCAAAGTGGTTTTATATCAGGGAACCTCGTAGTTAAGAAGGGAGAGATAGCCCTGCTTCAGATTGATAATCCCGTCATACTCAAGTATAAACTGGGTACCAATGATCCTTTCATAGGTGTTGTTGGATAAGTCCACCGCAGGGGCTGAGAGGAGGATTTTTCCAAATCAGATGGGTAAAGATGAGTAAGCCCCAATAGCGCGAGTGTTGGCTAGAGCATCAGTGCCAAATACCTGAGTATAGTCGAGGTCAGAGGCCAACTTAGTTTTTATAAGCTTGGATGATACAACGTTCACAGGGGATCTGGTGTCAAGGATAGCTACAACTGTACTCCTTTGACAGCAACCTTAACTTTTGTTAATGTTCCACCCTAGTTTGGGGGAAGAGCGAGGACTTCCTTCAGCTGAAGAGTAGAAGCAAGGCGTTTGGTAGTTTCAGAAATTTTTTTCCAGATAGACTGCAGTGTATACACTCTGAGTGAATCAAATCATTGTGGCAATGAGCTGGTCAGCATCACTGGCGGTATCAATAACCTCCAGGCCTCTCAGCACCTGATAAAGTTATGTTTTGCAGGGTATCCTACCATATCCACTCTTTCTTGGTTCAACCTGTCAGGTACCTCCATTTCACCTGGGGCTCCTAAAACATAATGACTCACATCTTCACCACCCCCTTCAGATTCATCATTGGAGGGGTTTTCAATGCACATCAGAGGGTCCCTAGGACGTGGAGTAGGTTCAGGGAAATCTTTGTTGCAAGAGAGGTCCTGAGGCCACTCATCAACCATAATCATTTTTGGAGGAGGCGCTGTATTTGTCATGATACTATTTTCGACCTTTAAAGTAGTGGGTTTTGACTGCCCCATGGCTGCAGGTTCTTGATTAGATTTTATTGGAGGAGAAAGCGTTGTAGAAGTGGATGCTCTAACTACTCCAGCTTTATGTTAATCAGTGGCTGTGAGCATTGGGGAAACAGACTTTTTAGATATTGTGACATGGTCATTGAACCAGTTATTGGGGGAGGCGACTGTCACCCAAGAGAGGGGTTTACGCTTAGGAGCAGGTGTTGCGGCCACTTGTAGAGGCACATTGTCCGATAATATATGATCTTGGTGACAAGATGGTGTAGGAAGTGTGGCCTCATTGATGCGGATGTGCTCAAATTTACTGGCTTGAGAACCTCAAGTTTGCTGAGCGGAGGAAGATTAGTTTTGAGCTGCACCACAGGTGCTTGGCTCAGAGTAGTAACCAGAGTAGGGGGACCTATAGGGATCTTCATAGTCTCATTTGACGGGGCTTAATGTGAACAATTTTTAATGGTCAACACCTGGGGAGTTGACCCAACAGATGAATTATCTTCAGCGTTATACATATCTGCAACCTCCACAGAGCCTCCTTAATATCTCGGATAGTCTGGAGGTGGCACTTTACAGAGATAAGATGTTGAGCTACAGAAGGGTGAGATGCCAAACTGCTCAGAATGGCAGAAATGGAGTCGTCAAGAGGTAGCATTTTAGCAAGAAACAGAGGTTGAGCTTCCCTATAGAAACGCTCCACAAAAGAGGTGATCAATTCTCTCTTTCAGACTGAGGCATATAAAGTCCTGTTTTTGTCATTGTAAACTCTGCTGGGAGCCAAATTCATAATAAGCGCTTGTTTAACCTCTGACCAGGTGCTGAGGTTGATCATGGTGGGAACCATTATTTCTTGAGCTAAGCGACTCAAGCAAGGAAGGATGTACTGAGTTTTTTTGGTCAGTTGCTCCTTCCATAGCAGATTTATAAACTAATAAGAATTATCAATACTTCCCTCACCTGGGGTAAACTTATCTCAGAAAGGGGTTTTATAATGTAGTGCTGCTTAAGACTTTTGAGACAAAACAAAGCACTGGCTAGCTCATGTTCCATAATGGCTAGCTTAGGGTGCTTTCCGCGGAGTGTTTTTGAGGGTTAAATGCCCAAGTAACCTCCATTTTGTTAAACGGTTTTTTGTGGTGTACGGAAACCCCTGTAGTGAGCATCTCTTGTTGGTTTTAGGTGGGGAATTTTCTCAATGGTGCCTTGATCGCCTGATTTCTAACAATGTAATTTAAAGTAGTTCTGCACCACCTATAATAACAACAAATACTAATAACAACTAAAAGGTTGGTTTTTTATATAGTTTTTTAGAAGCAGCGATAGGGTGAAAAGAGAACTCTGTTACAATCTACTGCTTAGTATTTAAAATAACTCAGTCTCAGATTGAGATAGGCATACATTTGATATTAACTTCGATCCTATTTAGGAAATATGGGTTGTCAACCTATCAAAGCTTTCAAACTCACCTCATTTATGGAAACAGCTGATGGAGGGTGTTAGGATTTTTTTCCACCTTTCCAGCTGACTAAATTACCATGGATTATAGGGATGACATTTATAGCGAGTGAATTAGATATTGGTTGACCCCAATTTCAGGTTATTAATGTTCAAAAGATTTAAACAATTTGCCTGGTTCTGATCCAATGGGATTGATCTGGGTGAATGCTTAAGATCTCATCGGGCAGAGTTGCCAATGAAATGGGGGCATCTGATAGTTGATTGATGATTAACTATTAGGTGTACTGATTAGGATCGGTTGGTTTTCATCACCAACCAATTTGAAATATAAGAAGAAAGTTGTGAGCGTTTGATGTCGCCTGTAACTGGTGAATTTATCAGTTAGTTTGCGACCTGCCATAATGGATAACAAGTCCCATTATCTAAGCAGGTGCTCACCACATGGGACTAGTTTGCTGGGATTGAGTAGAAAATGTTAGTGACACGTTTTCTGACTCTTTCCGTTTATGTCTCAAATATTCCAATAAGGAATCATAACCAGGATGGGGAAGACCAATGCTGATGAGAAGATGAAGGTTAATTTAATGGAAACAGTTGCTGTTTCAAGGCTGAGGCACCAACCAAGGATTAGGCGCCTTATCTATCTACAAATTCACTTGAGAATTCACTTCATAAAAACAAGACTTTAGCAGAATTCATCATTAGTTCTATTCATCTTTTAACATTTTTTTAATTTTTATTTGGGAGTACGTGACTGGAGACAATGCACTTGAAGGATGGGATAGGTGAGTAAATGGGAATATTTTAAATGGGTGAAATTGGAGTGGTTTGATGCTATTTGCACAACTTTGGCATTGTGACTTGCTGTGGGTTGCTGTTGGGGGGACTTTGGTTATCTCAAGTAAATGGGCTTTCCATAAACATGTTTTTTGCACCATGGAAATTTCAAACGTGTTTGAAATGGCCCAAGATGCTACTTGCGCACGCAGTTTTATTGGAATGGCATCCCCAAACAGCCAGTATCAAAGCTTTTGTCTAGCTTGAAGTGAAAGTTATTAATGGCCCTAACTGGGTCAGACCCTTTAGGGCTTGCAGTGGAGGCAACCCAGTTACTATGGATTGCCCATAACGCTAGAACAAAAATTATCTCGTTGCAATCAAGGTCTCAGTGCCTGGACCTGGCCTGGAAGAGCCAGTCCTCAGCTATGTGGTTGGGATTTGTGGATCATAGCTGTGCTAATCGCACCTTTTTTCCCAGACTTTTAATGCTATTTTACATGAAACATACCTGTGGTGAAGCTAATCTTCTTTGCTATACACTGTGCACTGCCTGTGCATGGCGTTTGAGCGCTCCCCTCTCCAGAGAAGTCATTTAGCGACTCTCCAATGCGGAGTTGTAATTTTGGGGTGGAGTAAAGGCTCACTTGATATTCTCCAAGTAGTATTACAAAGCTCATGAGGTAGAATTATTCCCCAGAAATCCAGCGCTAGGATTGGCTGGATGCTTGGGCCCTCATAATTCGCATTGGCTGGTGGTGCTGGGTACCAATCAATTTTTAGAGTTTTCCATTTTCGCTCTTGGCACATTTTATGAGGTTTGAGTTCAATTATTGGTGCTATTTTTAGTATTTTAAAATATTGGAGCATCACCTTGGCCTCAGGCGTCGCGTCTCATGGCCCTACTAACCCTGGGTGTGAACCTAGGTAAATGAATAGGGTGGTCAGGGATCTTGATTTTCTGAGAGCTAGGTTTCTGGTTATTTGGGTCCTTGCAGCAGATGCCCGTGGAGGCGGACTCTCTTCTTGTGAGGTCGCAGCACTGATTCATTTCATGAATATGTTCGCGGCATTGCATTCAGGGTCTATCAACCCCGATCTGCTTTCAAAGGTTGGCCCCCTTAGTGTGGTGATCCTGGCTGGGGGGAGCATGAGCCCCAGAACCAAGGTTGTAAAATTGATGTGAGTATTTAAAAAATTGCTAAAGGTGATATCATGTGCAGGGTACCAGTTTTTTGAGAATAGCATAGTGTTGGTAAGGTGACATTTTCCAGCCAGAGATATCTTCCTGAATTTCCACCTTTCCACTGTCTTTTTGACATCCTGAATTATCTTCTCTTCTACCTCTTGATTTGCTATACCCGCACTTGTAATGAGGATCCCTAGGTGTTTGATGGGTTTCTTTGGACAAGGCATCTGAAAGGGTGGTGGGATAAAGCTGGATTTTTTACACTTCTTCACTTTGCTTGTGTTTGTGACTTTTCTTTTTGTCCTCTTGTTTTTAGGCCTAGGCGCTTAGCATTTTGATAGCACCAAGGCTTGTGATTTGGTTTCGTTGAGTTTGGCTTGAGAGGCTTTTTCATATAGGATGATGATCTCCTCTACCTTTTTGGAATCCGCCTTATAGGAGACCCCTACCACACAATCTTCTGCAAAGGCCAAAACCTTAAGTGGTTTTTCCCCTTGCATTCAATGCCAGCTAACTGTTTCTCCTTCACCCGTAGGAGGAGGTCAACTGTGAGGTTATACAGGATAGGGCTAAGTGAGTCCTTTTGACGGTGGCCTCTTTCTGTTGTGACAGGAGGTGAAATGAATGAAGACCTAGAACTGAGAAGGTGGATGGAAGCTGATGGTTCGCTATCCACGTGGTAATGGGTTTGGTGGAAGCCCTGTTTGTGAATTATTGCCGCTAAGTACTCCCACTCTACTCTTTCATATGCCTTAGCTTGGTCTAAAAGCAGAGCGTGCCCTTTGATGCTCCTCCTAGTGTGTTTTTTAATTGGCGGATGTCCCAAATGCTCTTTCTTGGGTGAAACCATGCTGTTGTAGGGCAATGCACTCCTTGGATTTTTTGAGAGACTCATGGACATTATCTTTCCCATAATTTCATATCCGGTTGATTAGAGATATTGGGCGCTAATTGTTCAAGTCAGTACGGTCCCCTTTTTTGTGGAGCACAATGGTATAGGCTTCTGCGCCTCCTGGTATCACCCTCCCCTCTTGAAGACTTGAGCTAAAGAGAAAAAACATGGGTTTCTTTATTACTTCATAGTGTGCTTTAAAGTACTCATAGGGGATGCCGTCTGGTCCTGGTGACTTAATGGTAGGGAGCCTCCTTAGAACCTGTGCTAGCTCATCCTCCGTTATGGGGTCAGCAAGGTTGACTAAATACTCGGCGCAGTTGGGGAAAGCATTTATAAAGTAGTTCTTAGCAGCTTCCTCTGTTGGTGCTGCATTATACAGTTCTGAGTAATAGGAGTGGGTAATGGATGCTACCTCTTCTGGGTTGCTAGTTGTTTGGCCTTCACGTGTTTGAAGTGCAGTGAGACTGGCATTTTTTGACCTCATTTTGTAAGTCTGATATAAAAACTTGGATGGTTTATCTCCTGAACAGCCCATCTGGCACCTGCTTGGAGGGTCTCCGTGTGCATTTGGAGTTGTTTATGCTTCTTAACAATTAGTGTCTGTTTCAACCAATCTCTAGCCCACTGTGGTGAGTAGCCGCTACGGGTTGGGTATCTTTCCAGATAGTTTAATGTTCTCTGAGCTTTAAAAAGTTATTCTATTTCCTTCCTTGTGTGACGGAATGCTTCGTGGGCTGGGGCAGATAGAATTTCCTTTTTTAGCCTTTGCCACTGCAGCCATAAGGTTTCAAAGTCAGTGCATTTGGCTAGTTCATCTACATGTCCTTTTGTATGATCTTCTTCTTGGACCAGATTCACGTTCTTTGGCATCATCATTTTCCAACGTTGGTTCTTGGGCAAACTTCCTTTGACTGGATACTAATTTTACCATTCTGTGGTCTGATAGATGTAGGTAAGTTGTTGAAAATCTTCATCTTAAGATTCCAATGACACGGGTATGAGTATTAAATTCATCTAGTAGCGATAATTAGTTGATTACCTACAATATTTGGCCGCGTCAGATTTGGAAAGTATGATTCTGAGAATGGTTTGGAATCTAGAAGACCTATTGATGTCATCATTACTGTAATTTGTTCGATCATATTGGCGGGTTTGTGACATTTGGCCATCTGTCACAAGTTTCATCCAGATAGTAATTGAAGTCCCCCCAGGTAAATAGTTTATTTTGGAAGGTTCAAGTAAATTAGGTTGCTCAGAAACTATTCCCTTTTGTCCGCTTCAACAGGGGCCTATGCTGAAGCTTCCAGATATGATTGTTTTCCCCATTTGAAGGCCAGAATTAGAATCCTTCCTTACAAATGAGAGTAGTAGTCGGTGATTGTGATGGCAGCTGTTGCTTTGACTAAAAATGCACAAAAGCTAGTCCAGAATGTTCTTGAAGGGAGAAAAAAACCTGGAACACTCTTCCTCCTTTCCAGTGTTGCACTTGCTCTCCTGCAAGGTAAGCACGTCCACCGGTGGGTTTATCAGGAGCCCACGTTTCTTATCCAGGAAATTATTAATTAGAGTCCTGCTATGTTTAAAGTCCCAATTGTTAGCGAGCCCATCACGCCTGCTATGACTGTATAGGGCCATATTGACCCTGCGTAGCTGAGGTGGCTTGCTTGTGTCTGTACCTAATTATAGTACCCTCATAAATGGTTTGGCTGGTGGTGCGCTTGATTGCCATTCTGGTAGCCCAGAGTTCCAATTTGGGTTCTCCATACAGTGAGCACTGTTGTTCTTCATCCCGTTTTGGGTTGAGAAACTGTCAGCTTATGAAATGGGTTTGTTGAATGGTACTTGAATGGGTTGGGCTACATTGTGTACAGGTAAGAAGTGTGCGTTGTCCATTTATGATTGAAATGCCCATTTCTCATTATCTTGCGGCTGCAGGGCTGTCTTAGGGGCGATCATATGAGAGAGGTGCTCTTGTTGCTCAATGTTGCGCTTAGCTGCTTCCTCCCGAGCTTCTGCTTCCTTCTCCTCCTTCTGCTTCTTCTGCTTGGCCTTCTCTGCCAGCTTTCTGGCCATCTTCGCTTCTTTACATTGCTCTGGGGAGAAGTTGGATCACATCATAGTTAGCCTGTGATCCCCAGAGGCGGGCTATTAATGCGTCCCCCTGATCTATATTCTTCAAACTTTCTTCACACACATAAAACTTTTTTCTTCTATGTAGCCGGACAGGAATTGTTTTATGCCCTACTTTGTTGCAGCTCGTGCATATGGGCGGGCTCTTTTCCGGGAGGACTGAGGAAAGGGCGATACTGGTTCCCCTTTGTGTCTAAGATGTACGCTTTGCATGGTATTGTATTGATGTCACCATTAGCATCCATGCCCTGGCGTATCATTGCTACACCCTTTTCTGTAGCCAGGTGGGGCAAGAGGCGGTTTTTCTCCATTTAAAAATAGACTAGTTCTTTATTTGCGCTCAGGCCGCTTGTTAGAGCTGCCTCCAGTTAGTCCCTCTTTTCAGTGGTTGGGAGTCCTTCTAGTACTACAAACAAGTTTTCATCACCCCAAAAAACGGGTGCGTGTGATTGGGATATTGGCTGTAATTTGTTCAGGCTCCTTGCCTACTCTCAGCTTTGTGTAGGCGACTACAAATGGGGAAGTTATAGCTACATCCGCAGCCTCATCAGTAGCTAAGCCAAGATTTAAGGTTCCTATTATGAGTTTTTCAGTCAAACTTACAGCTTATGGGAAGCATCCTGGGATAGCCTGACATACTGCTTCATATCATAGAGGTTCCTCAATGCCAAAGTTAATGAACACACCAAATTCACATGAGGACTTGGGAAATTTGTGGCTGATGTTGCCAGTTTGGTGGAAATCTTGGACCACCTTGAGATAGTCACTGTTTTGACATATGGTCCCTTTTAGCACTACGGTTAAAGTTGAGCAGCTGTGCCTTCTGTACCCATGCTGTTCCCCTTCATCGCTGCTGCATAGGTGTGTGAGCTCAAGGGATTTAATCGCTTTGTCATCCTCTGATCGGACGGCACAATTAAGACAAGTTGTAATTAGTTGATACAATTTTAATCACCTGTGAACACAAGTGATGCTTATGGGAAAGCCAAGCTTAGTTTTATTCATCTTCAATATATTATTTCAGTGTGCTTTGATTGAAGACTATTCTGAAGGATAAAGAGTAAGGATCAAGGATCCTGAGAAGAGAAGCTGAGCTGAGATGGGAATTGCTGCCTACTTTGTGTCACCAGAGGAAAGGCCATAAACTAAGATCTGATCATGGATCAAGTTATGCGGATAAGGGTTTAATTTTCTACTGAGGACACCTAGAGTACTTTGAGGAGGAATACCAGTCAAGTGTTGGACCAACACTGGTTATCTATTCAACTAAAGATAATAGTCATCATGCTATTGCAATTGTATATCATATATCATCAGACAACACAAAGAGTGCACAAACTAAACCTGTGTTCAAGTTAGCATTTTAAGGGCTAATATTTGTGAACGAGCAGCGAAGCCCCTAAAATTTTAACAATTGATGCTCACTACAGGGGTTGTAGTTGAGTAGGGTACAATAGACAAGATGCCATACAAGGATGAGTTAAGAAAACTCTGGATGGAGTTGGCAACTGTCAATAAGAACGCCTTGAATTCTGTGGATCATCCAGAATTTTCTGTTTTGGAGGAGAGAACTACCAAGGTTGAGCAAAAAGTCAAAGATGTCTCTAGTTTCATAAATGAGCTTCTAGGAAAAGTAATGTCATTAAAGAAAAAGGAAGGAGATTTTGTTCGAGAATTTTTATTCTTGAAAAAAAACGTGAAGTAGATTGTATTCATTTATGGGCATTCAGTGCAGATATAAAGTGGCTGATTAAGCAAGTCGAGGAGTTAAAGACTCATAAATGTATATGTGAGCCCTATGCGGTGACTGACGCCAAAGAGAGGACTCCAAGAACTCCATTTGGGAAAGCAACTATTTCACAAAATATGCTGACTGAATTCACAGCCATTTTTGAGATGACTCCTGAAATCACTCCTCATGTTAATTGAAAAGCTGAACCAAGAGTGGTGGCTAGAGAAACTTAAGAAGACTTTAAAGCTACGCCAAAAATATCTATATTCCATCGGGATAAAGCCCCTGCATTTTTCCAGTTATTTGACATGACAATTTTCAGTTACAGTGATCATTAAAAGGCTTAGATAGTGATGAACTGTTTAGACACCAATTGTCAAAGCTTAATGTTATCCCATTTAGAGGGGGACAGCTGGTCATACTCAGAGGCCAAGGTGGCCTTCATGAAAAATTTTGGAAGTCCCACGCACATGTCAAAGCACAAGCAAGAATTCATTGGAATCCAAATTCATTAAGATGAATCCTTAACAAGTTTCTCTGATCATTTTCACCAAGAATCAAAGATTTTTGTTGAAGATAAAGTGCTGGGATGATTTTGATGCACGGATTGTGCTGCAAGCAGCCCTTTGGTCCTATCACGATTTACATCAAATGATGTCTTCTGTGTTTACTATCAAGATTACCACCTTGCAGATGTTTGACCATTTGAAAATATTAGGAGCTACATTTGATGCTTTAAATAGAAGTTTTTAAACCAAGTCCAATGCAAAATCTGAATCCTATGAAGGGGACTGAGAGCGCTAAGGAGTCCAATAACTAAACCATGCCAGAAAATAAGCCTGGGGAGTTCAAGAAGATTTATAAGAAAGATAAACGCTACTACCAGTGTGGAGGAAGAGGAAACTTTGCTGTTCACTGCAAGAAGGCAAAGAAACAAGTCAATGTGGTCCAGGTGAAAGAGTTTAAACTTGCACAGGTGTCAGGAAAAGGGCCCATGGCCTAGACGTGGAACAATCTAGAGCTTTGGAAAGACCTGTTCCCCCTGATATCATACATGAAGAAATTGATGTGAGTGATCTGTTCGTCAATTATGATGCACTGGATCAACTATATCAAGTGGTCAATTTATATGTATATGTAGTAACTAGATCTGGAGCAAAGGGGATTGACCCTTAAAATAATTAAGGAGTTGCTCAGCTGTATAAAGGACACAGGTAGATAAGATCTGAGCTGAGGAGAATCTGGAAGAATTTACTTAGTCAAATTAGATGAAGCAAACCTGTCTATCCCCCTTAGCGATATCAAGGAATCGTTTCCTGATCTATTGGCGCAGGTAATTCACAGCCTTAGTTCAGCAAGTATGCCGCTACACACTCAGTAAATACAATTTCACAATACTCTGAGTGTCTTTATAATGATATACTGATTAATTGAGTATAGGTGCATGAGAACTTGATAGTGGAGCGCCTATCAATATTGTCTTGCCAAGCTGATGAAGAAAATGAGAATCTCACCCGATTTAGAACATAAAAAAGAATATAGGACAGTCAGGCCAAATACCACCATCAGCTATGGAGTGTATAGAATTTTACCACTCCATTTCGATCCATAGTGGTATCCACCCCAGCAATAGTTTTGGCCGAACAAAATTATGATATTCTGATTAGGACAGAGTTTCTACAAAAGTACAGAGGTAAATGTAGCTTCAAGGATAATACGTTGACCATACTGGGTCAGACGTTACCATTGGTTTATCAAGAAGATGGGGAAGCTCCATTGCCCAGGAGGAATAACTTCATCAATTTGATCTACAATGATCAAATTGTCCCAATTTGTTACCAATTAGTTGGACGAAAGAAACAAGACATGGTGATGGAAATCCTGGAAAATTGGGGAATTCAGTTGAGGATATAAATAATTTGAGGATCATACAACTAGGATTACAGATCATAGTCAACACTGGGTTAACATTGGAGATAACTGAGCTGTTGTATGGAGATGATTGAAGCCCCGGAAGAAGTCCAGAGTTGATTCTTGGGTGGCTCCTGGAATAATTATGCATGGCCATGTATCAATTTGAGTTCTCCTGGCAAAGTTGAGTGAAAAACTGATAAAGATTGAGAAGAATTAGATCATTGCATTTACTCAATTAATCCCAATGGCATAACATAGGAAATTCCACAATCTTAGGACCCTCAATGAGATGCTGTTATCAGCAGGGGTGAATGAAAGTATCAATCAACTGGCAAATTGAGAGCAACTCTCTGATCTCATGAACAGACAGCAGGAGGAGGTGCTCAGAATAATTGACAAGTATTGGGAAGTATTTGTCCAGGACTCCACAATTTAGGATGCGCAAGAAATGTAATCCAACGTTTGCAACCAGGGAATTTGCCAATAAAAACGAGACCAATTCAACGGTCAAAGGCTGCCAAAGCTTTAGTGGAGGAAGAAATCAGTAAACTAGTGAATCATGGGCTTCTAGTTCCGTCATTTAGTCCCTGAGCGAGCCCTTTCCTTATTGTGAAGAAGAAGGATGGCTATAATCAGGTGGTGATGAATTATTAGAAGCTGAGTAAGATTAAAAAGAAGAATTCATATCAAACACCATGAATTGACAATGTTCTAGATAAATTTGGAGAAGCAAAGTATTTCTCCGCAAAGGATCTAATATCTGGATATTGACAAATCGATTTTCAACTGAAGACCAGAAGAAATGCATGATCATCACCGCGCAGGGGCTGTATCAACCGATGAGGATGCCCCAAGGTCTATGCAATGCGCCTGCAATGTTCAAGAGAGCCATGGATGCTATCTTAAATGAACTAAAGTTTTCATGCAATCTGGTGTACTTGGATGATATAAATGTGTTCAGTAGGACATTTGCTGACAATTTACACCACCTTAAAAAAAACTGAAAGAGACTGTCTGAGCTAAACTGAAGATCTAGCTGAGAAAGTTCCACTTTGTCAAGAAAGAGTTGGTTTATCTGGGCTTCGTTATTAACTCTAGTGACTGCAGCCGCAAGACCAGTTAATTGAGGCCATAGAGCAAATGGCTGTGCCAAAAAGTGTCTGAGATATCTAAGTGTTCCTTAGAATGGTCAGATACTTCCAAAGATTCATATGGAGTTTTGCAAAATTTGCCTGACCCTATTTCATTTACTGAAGAACCCATTTAAGGATTCGTTTGGAATGAAGAGGCCCAGAGTTTTTTGATAAGATACGCTGGTATTGAAAATATTATCCAATTTTGAAATACCTGAATTTTATTTGAGAATTTATAATTAAATAGATAGTTTGTTAATAGCGATATGCGTCATCCTGATCCAAGTGGATGAGCTTGGGGACAAACATCTAGTATCATATTTGAGCCAGACAATCTCATTAGCTGAGAGGAATTTTACTGTAACTGAGCGTGATTGCCTCGTGATAATTTAAGCATGTAAACAGTTTTGGGTTTATATTCATGGAACGCATTTTAAAGTGGTGATGGACCACTCCTTGTTGCGATGGCTACACAATATAAGAGAACCAGAAGGATGACTGGCCCAAAGGGCAATGAAGTTACAGGCTTATGATTGTGGGAAAGTCCGTTGGCTGAATGTTCTCATCAGAATGCGGATGGCATATCAAGTATACCAATGGTCCAAGTGATATACCTCAAGCGGATGAGTTATTCCAGAGAATGGTTAAAGAGAAATCAGGAACGAGCCCCAAAAAGCCAAGTTGTTCTTCAAAAAGTGATAAAAGATACCAAGACCATGGATGGACAAGTTTTAAGATGATTGATGGGAAACAATTGCTATTTCCAAAGCCATCCGATGAGTGGCTATCCTTCAAGTTGCCAGAAGGTTGTGGGCATATAGCTATTGGAAGATGACCAATCACAATTGCCAGTATTATCACTGGAAGTCCATCAACTACGATGTAGCGGATTATCTGGCTTGTTGTGTGGAATGCCAGTTGTACAAGCCTAACAAGAACATGACTGGATACCAATTGGTCCGCCCTAATTGCCTGGCATATGAAGTCCATTGACGTGATGGGACCATTAACAATGAGTACAGAGGGGGACAAGTACATCATAGTTGTGATTGACCATCTGACAAGATGGGTTGAAACAAAGGCCCTGGCGAAAGTAGACGCTACAAACACTGCAAGATTTATCTTGTATCAAGTAGAATATTGACATTGATGCCCGCAGATCTTGTTGAGCAATAATGGAACAAATTTCATGTCTCATGTGATCACATGATTGAATAATATAATGGGTATTTGAGGAGTTGTGTCAGTACCTTACCAGCCAGAGACAAACGGGCTGATAGGATTTGTCAATGGAATGCTAGCTGCGACGCTGAGGAAGCTGGTCATAGGGAGAACTTCCATATGGGGAACGTACCTGTGGGGATTCCCACCCAAACAGCTAATTTGGGGGTATTAGATAATGGAAATTGATCCCAAACTGACCAAAAAGCTCAAACTCTTATTAGGGCTCAACCTGAGCTATGAGATGAGCACAAGCGGATCAACCAGAATAATTGTGCTTTTATTGAATCCCCTATTGGTTTACTTTACTAGATCTAGGCTTGGGCAGCTTAGATTTTCCCCAAAACACCTCCCCAATTACCAATATATATAGTTGTTATCATGCAAATAAAGCTTACGCTTTTTCTCCCCTTTTTCAATTTTAAGTGAAAATTGTATCTATTTGAATTTACCACACCAGACTTGATATCTGGATTAACAAGACTTCTCAACCAAGAGAACCAACCAAGGTAATTATCCAGCACCCTCAGACTTTGGGTCAACTGGACAATTATAACAAAGGATCTGTGGTATCAACTTGTGATCCTGACAAAACTGAGCTCCCTGCCAGGTTGCACCCCAAGTTTGCAGTGAAAATTATGAAAAATAAACAACAAAAGCAAATTCGGATAATTAACAAATTATGTTTTGGAGAACTCCTCATATAATGAAACCGCCCATCTCAGTGACTAGGCAATCTCATGCATGTCAGCAACACCATGACCAACTATAATATCTCTTTTTCCCTTCTACATAAATAACCATCCATGCTCCATCTGTTGGACAATACAGCTTACAGATATCCAACTTCGCTGAAGCTCTCCAGATCCTCTTATCTGGGCCCTTCACCCCTGGAGGCCGAGCTAATAGAAGGAGAGCTCTCACCATGTCAGCCCCTATGATGAACTTAGCTCAAAGTTCTTCGCTTGATATAGAGCAAGCTGGAGCTGGACGTATGGAATGCTATTTGCGCCACTTTGTACATCACACTTTATACCATCTACTTCAAGTAGTGGTGTTCCATCATCAAGAATTACTCCGCCACTTGCAACTATTGAAGACCATGACTCACAGCTCATCCAACTCTATCAATCCACCTCCCAGTTCAGCAATGAAAACTGAACTGCATTGTGGAAAATCTGCAGCTTATTAATGAAATACAAGATGTGCTTAATCGCTTGGACAAAGAAATCATGGGTTTCGTTCATATGGAACTCACAACTTACTTTAGTCAACTAGAGGTTGTTATCTATAATCAAGTCATAGATTGTATCCATGAAGTATGCTCCGAGTTTGAAAAATTTATCACCTCTATCAATGAACGCCTAAAAGCTAAGGAGGAAATATTATATGAATTAAGGGAAGGCCAGAATAGTTTCTATAACTCCAGGCTTCAATGAGGGCCTAGTGAGTGTGGACCTCCCAGTTATGATGGACGTGAAGGTGAATGAGGACCCGCTGGTCATGATGGACAGGATGGTGAAAGAGGACCCCCTGGTCGTGATGGATAAGATAAAGGAAGGGAACCCCCTGAGCCCAGAGGTCCTCCAGGACCCAGTGGTGATCCCAAAATCCCTGACAAACGCCTTCAGGCACTAATCCAACAAATATAAAACCTTGATGTCCAATTAGGATGCATCTTGCAAGGAACCCAACTTACTTGGGATGGAGCTCCCCTCTCACCCAAAGTTTCCTTACCTGTTCATCATGAACGCCTCAGGACTTTGGCAACCCTACCTGCTTTGGTACGAGGATTAGAGCAAATAAAGCTCACCACTGAACAACATCAAATCGACCTCCAAGCCACTAATACCACTTTAAAAAATGAAGCATGCCAATTAAACCAACTTGTCGCCACAAAATTGGCTCTTAATGCCATCCACAAACAAGAAAAGATGTAATCGCTGATGATCTTAATGATTAGTGGAGACAAGTAGATGCGCTTCAACCTCAAGCATTTACCAAAAAACCGCCTAATCATTATGTGAAAGCACTGTCCCCGTATCATTTCATGTTGTTCATCCTCCAACCCCCAAGTCGTACATTTAAACCTTTTATCAGAGAAAAATATGCACCTGAAGAGGTAGTATTTTCTTATTCTCTCTTTTCAACCCCAATTATCCCCAAACCCACCAGCACATCGTCTTTCACTTGTGTGGTGGCTCTCATCAATTTCATTGAACATCAACATGCTCAATATGTTGAGGCGATAGACACCTCTGGCCTCATAAATGAAGAAACCCCACAACTATACCACCTTATGCCCCTTGTTGCTGATACTCCCACCCCATGGCTGTCCCACATGGTCTGCCAGCTAAAGCGGGCGCCAGACAAAAGTTTCCCTGAAGCTTCTTCACCATCTGATTTGGCTTCTTAGGCTGTTAGATGAGGTGCCATATTAGGATTTTTTATTTACATTAATCCTTTTTTAGTCTCAATTGAAAAAAAAAGATGCGTGGCGGCTCCCCCTTTTGGATTGGGCACCACTAGTGCTAAAAATACTTTCTCTTTCTTATATTGCTATGAAGCTCTATGAATGAAGCAACTGACTATCAATAGCTTGTTAACTTGACTAACTGTCTTAGCCATATGGCTCAAGACACATTATGGTCCCCCATCTAATGCATTGACTTACTTGGACTGATGCTAAGACTGCCTTGCTTAGGGAATTCAAGAGTGACTTAACCTTAACCAACCAAAAAGACCTTTATGGGTATCAGCCTTAATTGAGGGAAACTATCAGTGAATTTGCCCATCGTTTTTACCTTGAAGCACAAACTCTGGTTGCAGGGAATCATCTTACGTTAAATGATGCCATCACTGCAGCATTTTAGCATTTAAAAATATTCCTAATATTTTACTTTATCTTAAAGTGTTGAAGTCTAACTTAAGTCCTTCCTCCATATTAAAGAGGCTATATTGGAAATTCCAGCTAAAATACATAACCCCGTCAGATCACCTCGTTTTTACACCAATAAGCCTCAGTCTCAAGTATAGGCTGTTACACCCCCAATTTCTACACCTGAAGTATACTGCACTCAATGCAGAAGAAACAACCACGCTGTAGTCAACTGCCGCATCCTTCAACATAATCCAGCAAAAGATCATTCAGTATAGGGCAAGAGGCTCCCTATGCTGATGGAAAACAAGTGCCCCAAAGACCCTTGTTCTAGTTCTAGCTGTATCCCCAAAACTTCCAGTTGTTTTGTGTTAGAAGCCCCATCAGAAGTTGAAGTCCCTCTGTCTATTCAAAGAATAAAAACCTCCAGCTCTCTTACTTTTATGTTAATCAGTTACCAAAATTAAAGTTTGGTGTTCAGCTCTTCTATATAGAGCCAAGACTTGGCAAGTAAAAATTTTAATCACATTTAAAAACCCTGATCTTGGCCATAGTTGAATCCTCCGCTTGCTTCACTGCAAATCCCCGATGACAGTCTATTTTCTAAAATTCTCAATTTGGATTGTCAGTGGTTTGAGTTGAAGTAGTAGTCCATAATATTAAATTCCTGGTGATAATTGACATTGGTTCTCCGGTTAACGTTATTTCTTCCTGGCTTATCCAAAAGATAAAAATGGCTCCAGAATAAATTCACGAAGCTGAATAAGGGATGGCGGGTATTCAGTCTACTAAGGCGATAGAAACATATTATGCTTTAACACTTCATTTTGGTAAGTTACTAATTACTGCCCCACCTTTGTGCTAGAAAATGATAGCTATGAGTTGCTCATTGGGCTCCAACTGATGCGGGAGTTTGACTGCACCATCAACCACAAGGAAATATACCTATTCTTATTAGGTATCAGATTCCATTAATATTCAAACTCCCAATTAAAATTAGAAGGAGCCTCTAAAAATGGACATGCTTCCTCAAATATTCATCCTCAATTTGCAAAATCAAGTACCAAATCTTAGGGGAAATAACTAAGCTACCCCCAGAGGCTTTGGATGCCAAAGAGGGGATTCCGCTATATACCCCTCATTCTATTACAATACCCTCAGGCTCACAAGTTATTGTAGATACAGGTATTCGGATTCTTTACTCCTGATCAGTTTTGGAGCTTAGTGGACACCCAAACCCTTCCATCAAGGAAGCGCTGACCTGCCTGGAAATTTTGGATACAGCCTACAGGAAATCTATCTCTATTCTATTAGGGCTTTTACCACTAAACCTTTCCAGGTCCCTTGGCATGCCCCTATCATTTATTTTAAACTATGTCCTATTAAGAGTATTGCTAAAGTCATTTATTTTGGCTCGTTACAGAATTTAGGATTTTATCCCCCACCCACCATAGCTTTGGTTGGCTGTATAATTGGGGATAAACTTTCCCCAAATGAATTCCAGGATGTCAAAGACCTTCTTGAAAAGTATGGCAATATTTTTCCTCGAGACCAAGTGACTATGGGAAAATGTTTGGGGTAATTCATCAAATTGAAAATGCAGATCACCCTCCATTTTAATCACAACCATATCAAACATCCAAAGTGGAGGAAGCTCAAGTGGCCTTAGAAACAGAAACTATAGATAGCTGGGTTACTTGTGCCTTCCAAAAGTCTATGGGCTTTCCACTCCTATTAATTCAGAAAAAGGATGGTGGTCACCAGGTTGTTATAGATTATCACCGCCTCAACTCTATCATTCATAAAGATAGCTACCCACTGGCACATATACATGCTTCTTTACACTTGACAAAGGAGTCCCAATATTTCTCCACTATGGCTCTCGCCAGTGGATACTGGGAAGTAAATTTTTCACCTGAAGATCAGCAAAATATGCTCTCATCACAAGTGAAGATTATTTGAGCCCACTTGAATGCCTCAGGGTTATGTAACGCCCCTGCCACCTTCCAACGCGCTATGGATGGACTACTAGGTGATTTAAAACACTCCTTGGTACTAGTTAAACTTGATGATATTACCATTTTTTGAGAACCTTTACTGAACATCTAGATCACCTCAGGCAAGTCTTTCAGCGGTTATATAAATTGTCATTAAAAATAAAGCCGCAAAGATGCTCTTTCTTCCAGAGTGAGACGGAACTTTTGGGTCATAATGTCAGTAAAGATGGAATATCACCGATGGATGATAAAGTATTGGCTATTGCTAATATGATTTCCTCTAAATCCTTACGAGATGTACAAGTTTTCCTAGGAATGTTGGGCTATTATTTACCAATTTATCATCCATTTCGCAGACATCTCCGAGCCTCTGGTGTATCTATTGAAGAAAAGAATACTCTTTCAGTGGAAAGAAGAGCAACAGCAGGCCTTTGACCTGCTATTAATCTCTCTTTCCCACTCTACGGTACTTATTCATCCAAATTTTGATAACCCCTTCCTCCTCTTTACTGATTCTAGCAATATTGCCATTGGAGCCATACTATCACAGCAGGATGAGAACTTAGTAACCCATCCCATCACCTACTACAGCAAGACTTTATCTAAAGCTGAGTGTAATTATAGCGTTACAGAATGCAATTGCTTGGCGGTACTACTGGCCATTAAGAATTTCTGACCTTATTTAAATGGGAAGCATTTTACCATCATAGTAAATCATGCTTCCTTACGTTGGCTACAGCAAATGAAGGATCCAGATGGGAGATTAGCCCAGTGGGCGTTAAAACTTCAAATTTACGACTTTTCTATTATCCACTGACTAGAGCCAATCCATCAAAACGTGGATTGCCTATCTCGGCTACCCATCTAAACTATAACTGACCCTGAAGAGGATCAACTCTATGACCTCCTAACCCAACCACAGTTATGGAAGTATAAATCCCTGAACCTCCAAAAAGAATTAGCAAAAAGATTGGCAAATCTCCAAGTCAATAACGGACAATTGTGAAAACTTATGTCTAAACAATGGGTGACTTATGTAAACCCATCAGCTTGAACTGACGTCATATTAGAGGGACAATGGCAAGTTGGCCATGGGGATTCAGAAAACATACCAGTGGCTTAAACCTTAATATTATTGGGAGGGAAATTTTGTTTTAATCAAGGATGTATTGGAGTCCTGTCTGGTATGTAAAAACTAAGCTGGACCTAATCCCTGCTCTCAACATCCAGTGGTCCCACCCTGTGAACCATTCCATACTATTAACGTTGATATTGTGGGACCCCTTCCTCGAGCCTCCAATGGACATCAGTTTCTCCTACTATCTGTGGACCATTTAACTAAGTGGATCGAAGCCATATTGCTCCACACCGCTTTGGCAAAGGCCACCGCCACATTTTTGTATAATAGGATTATCACCTAACATGGGTGCCCTAATGTCATTTTTTCCAATAACAAACAAAATTTCCACTTGATGCTGATGAAAGATTTAGCCAACCTGATGGAGACCACACAGTTATTCTCCAATTCCTACCATCCTGCAACCATTGGAATGGTAGAGCAGGTAAATGGCACTTTAACTGCAACCCTCTGGAAAATGGCTATAGCTGACCCCCTTCATTTGCCCCTTTATTGCCTAGTGCAATTCTGGCCTATCAGATTAGTTACCATCAAATTACTAGATGTCTCCATTCCAAGCGTTGTATGGCAGAAATCCCCATCTGCCTTCCAAAGTTCAGGCAATGCTTGATCAAGCTTCTCCTGAAGCACCTGAAGTCTCTGTGAAGTAATGCAAATGAAATCATAAGACTTCAGGCCCTGGCTTCCAAAAACCTGTCCGCCACAACCAGTAGAGAAACGGCTCAATTTAATGATAAGCATGACCCTCTACACATATTCCAACCGGGTGACCTAGTCCTATTCTACCATCACCTGCCTGGAGGTCATGATCACATACTGAGCACCAAGTTGTCAGGTCCTTATCAAGTCGTATATAGACAAGGCAATGAACACTCAATTGTAGAAGTTGTTCAGGGCACAGTTGTAAACCGTATGCATAACTACTTTCTCCATCTGTTTTCCCAAATGAGCCAAGATTTAAAGGGGGTATTGTCAGGATTCCCACCTGAACGGCCGATTCAGATGTGTCAGATAATGTGAATTGATCCTGAACTTAACAAAAAGCTCAAACTCCTATTAGGGTTAAACCTGAGCTATGAGACGAGCACAAGTGGATCACCCTGGATAATTGTGCTTTTATCAAATCCCCTATTGGTTTACTTCAATAGATCTAGTCTTGGGCAGCTTAGATTTTCCCCAAAACACCTCCCCAATTACCCATATATATAGTTGGTATTACACAAATAAACCTTACGCTTTTTCTCCCCTTTTTGCAATTCTAAGTGACAATTTTCTTTAATTGGAAATTACCACACCAGACTTGATATCTGGATTAACAAGACTTTTCAACCAAGAGAAGCAACCAAGGTAATTATACAGCACCCTCAGATTTTGGGTCAACTGGCCAATTATAACAAAGGATATGTGGTATCAACCTGTGATCCTGAAAGTACCTTAGTTTAATGACATTAGCATACAACATAACTCATCATCTAGTGACAGGAAAAATGCTATTTGAGTTTCTATATGGAAGGAAGGCCGCGCTACCACCAATTTTATATTTTGTGATTGAACCAACATTGGGAATGAGTGCTGAGCAGTACCTGATCCAATTGTCTTATATCCTGATCAAGTTGCAATCGCAAGCATTTGATATGTCCTTAAAAAGGATCAAGGCAAAAATGATTAATTATAAGAACTAAGCAGCCTTATCAGAATACCAAATAGGCAAAAGAGTTTCCTATTGCGATATGCATGGTATTGGGAGAAGAAACAAGCTATATACATTATAGTCAGGTCCATTCAAGATTATCACCAAGACAGTGATTGAGGCCTATTCCATCAAGAACCTCTTAAATGGAAGGATTGTGAATCAAGTCCAAGCTAAATTTTTGAAGCAGTGGATTAATGAAAAATTAATAAACTGAGTGTTCCTAAAGAACCTCTGAACCATTTCATGGTTATGTCCTGATGATTTGGTTAAGTCCTAAAAAGGGACCGCTGGAACAAAATAAAAGTTAAGTTTTAAAAAATAAGACCTCTGAATTATAGTAAAATTGGTAGGTCAGATTATACCTAGGAACCAGTTTGGGGAATAAATAAAAAAGATGGAACATTAAACTTAGTGAAGGTTATGTCCCATATAAAAAAGAATAAAAATAAAATAAAAGATTGATAAAAATATAGTAATTAATATTAATTAAAATAAGGACGATTAGCCAAGCGGGTAAAACTGCTTCCACCCCTAGTGTTAGTTTTGAGTTAAAACTTGCACTAGGGGTGGAAGCAGTTTTACCTGCTCAGCTAACCACCCTTGGAATTAATATTAAAAAAAACGCACAGAAAAAGTATATTTTAATAAATTTTTATTATCTATCCTTGACTTGAGGATGGTAATTTTCTGTGTTGCCACTTGGGGAAGGGGTGCTGCATCATAGTAGGAGTAAACAAACCATCAAAATCCATGTGAGATTGGATTCAAGCAAGGGCTAGACCTACTTGAAGCCAAGTTTGTTAAATGGAGACTGATCCCTATGAGAACGCGACTAGGGGAAGAGAGACTGAAATGTCAGTACTTGCCAACGGGCTTTTTTCAAGAATATTGGACATATGGGCTGGCATCAAGCAAACAGTACTAGGCAGGGGTTGCAGAATCATCCCCTCAATCAAAGCCATTAGGGGAAGGTACTGATGAAATGTGCCAGAAATGAGATAGTCATGCAGGGAGCAGACGGCATTCTGCATATAATGATTATGAGCTTCTTGGAAGTGAAAGCAGAATGAGCAATGGAAGCAGGGAGAGGCTGGAAGCTTTGTGGCCCAACTTTTAAGAACTTGGCCTGCAAAGTAAAGAGCATCTGCTGCAACGTCTTAATCTAGGATATTTTTGACATTGTAGGGGTTTAGATCTATTGATAGAGCTTTAGTTACTTGGGTCCACAGTCTTCATAGTGGAGCTCAAAATGTTCACAGTTTATGATGGCTAGTTTGCTTGACAGAACAGCTGGTTTGTAAAACTGGCTTAGTTGGAAAAGGAATTTTAAAAGAAAGTCTGATCTGGCAAGGAACAATTGATTGAGAGTAGAGTATTGATTCAGGTGATCAACGATGATTGTAGGAGTATCTGCAAATTGAGCTGAATCTGGGAGAGTTTCAAAGTCTAACTTGGGAATCGATGACAGAGAAAGGATTGTTTGCAAGTCATTTGAGACAATTGCTAACCTAGTTTTGTCAAGGTTGGATACTGTTTCCAGTAAAGCCACGGAATGACTGGTTATGAGTATTTGACTGGGAGTATGACTCCTGGGAGAACCATAGAAGAGGTTCCATTATGTAGATCGACTCATCAGTTGAAAGAGCCAAATATCTTTATCAGACATGCTGTCAAGCTTCTGTTGATACAGAGACTCCAAATTTGACATATGATCTGGACAAGAGGGGATGTCAAACTTTCTTATAATTGACATTATGTGCTCTAGAATTAATTAAGCTCTAATTTTGGAGAAATTAATCTTAAAATTAATGAGATAAATGTTTAGAGAAGAATTAAGAATGATATGTGCCAAGAAGTTATTACAAGAAAACAACAAGAGCAAATATAAATTAGCATTCTCAATTGCGCTGCAAAACAAACATTGATGGCAAGGATCTCCTATCAAGGATAGGGAGGAAATTTAGGAATCTAGGATGCTGAACAAAGAATCCTGAATGACAGCGGGTCATTTGCCCTGATAGGGGGAAAACGGATCTTAGAAATAGTATTGTCATGGGTAAATCAATCAGCTTGGCATGACAGAAGGTCTTGGGGACTATGCTCTGAGTAGGTGGTAGCGAGGATATAGATGAAGAGAGCCACATGCCAAAGGTTGTCCTGAGAAGCATTGACTACAGATCAACTGTACTCTGCTAGAACCAAGAAATATTTACCTGGTATGTGAGGTGCTATTCCCCTGTCCCAATCCTATTCTCGCCGGAAATCTAGGCAAGAGAGGGATGTGTTGTGATGTTTGCCCACCTTTCTGAATGACTCGGTTACCATGGATTACTAGGGGATAATTTCCTATAGCAAGTGATTAAATATTGGTTGACCCCAATTTTGGGTTAATATGTTTGTGGGATTTTGGGTAATTCACCTGGTTCATATCCATAGGGGATCAATCTTGGTGAATGCTTAAGATCTAGTTGGGCAGAGTTGCCACCAAAATGGAGGCATCTGATAGTTAATTGATAATTAACTATCAGGTGTACTATTTGGGATTGGTCATTTTCATCACCAAAAGATTGGGAATTTAAGGAGCAAGTTGTGAGGCAAGTGATGCCACCTGAAACTAGCAAATTGATCAGTTGGTTTGCAGCCTGCCATAATGGGTAACAAGTCCCATTGCCTAAGAAAGTCGCTCACCAAATATGGTTGGTTTGTTGGGATTAAGTAGAAAACGTTAGGAACACAATTTCTGACTCTTTCCATTTTATGTCTGAGGATGTCAGATGAAGGAATCCTAACTAAGATGGGGAAGACATCACTGATGAGATGATGAATGTAATTCAATGGCAACAGTGCCGTTATAAGGCTTAGGCTCCAACTGAGGGTTGGGCGCCAAATTCTCTCTATAAATTCCCCTGAGAATTCACTTAATAAAAAACAGACTTTTATGATCTAATAAAAACAAGGCTTTAGCATAATACATCTTTAATTTTTTTTCATCTTCAAGGAAATTATTGCTGTGTGCTTTAATTGGAGACTCTTTAAAAGGATACAGAGTAAGGATTGAGGTCCAGAGAAGAGAAGCTGAGCTGAGACAAAGATTGCTGCCAACTTTATGCCACCAGAGGAAAGGCCGTAAACTAGGATCTGAGCGTGGATCAAGTTAGGCGGATAAGGAAATAAATACCTACTTAGGACATCTAGAGTATTTTAAGGAGGAATACCAGTCAAGCGTTAGACTAACTCTGGTTATCTAACTATGTTTCTTAGTCTTTATACTATTTTTAATCAATTATCATATAACATCAAACGATGCAAGGATGCATAGACTGAACCTATGAAATTTAGCATTTTAGGTGCTAATATTTGTAAACAAGCAGCGAAGCCCCTAAACTTTAACAGAGGGTTATTTGTAGGCAAATAAACCCGGGAGGTAACTATTTAATATACTTTAACCAATCACATGAGAGAAAATTATTGCACCTTTGGGGACCCCCACTAAACCTATTAAAGGTGGTGGTCCTTGCTTAGGTGCTTGGAATGAACTAGAAGTGGGCCGGGTAGGAACCTCCAAGGGACTCCTTTTTTAGTACTAGATGGTCCCAACCCCCAAGGGACTCCTTGATTTTGCCACATAGTCAGTGAAATTCATTTACCTGAACTCGAGCTGTTTGAATGAGTATTATTAGTAAAAATATTGCCCCAATCAAAGGGTTCCACCATGAATTAGCCAGGGTCATTTGGCCGATTTCATTTTATTTTTGTCTTTATTTAGAACCAATACACTTTTTTTAGATAAAAATACTTTCAATTGTCCAACATACCCATTTGCAGGCATAGTCAATTGGTAAGTTGTAAAAGGTCACCCATTTTGCTATTTAATTAGCATATCAGATGGGTTAGTATGCAAGTAAGGATACTTATATTTTATTTTTACCTCTGACAGTTGTTTCTGGTTGAGTTCATTGGAAAGTAAAATGTCAATATAGCTGCGCTCTGGAATTCAGTGATGGTCAAAGTCACTGCTGAAAAAGTATTCTGTCAAGCTCTTGGTATATCATGACTATCAGATCTGACCATTCCTCTTCTCTGACCAATTGGAGGTGGACGCTAATTGCCTCCTTAAGGTAGGACGGGGGCCTGTCAGTCAGAGAACCTCCCGCTGATAAATTTTTGATAAAGTCCACATGACTCCCAGCACCTTTAAAAGTCTCCTCATAATCAGCCGTTGCTCTATATATTATTAATTGCACAAGGTGTTGGAGCCTCCTCTGGGGTTTTCCCCTTGAGGATCCAGCTGATCGCTTCATCTAAGCTAAATCCTTGGGCCAAGAAAGCTTACACGTGGTGCATATGAAGCTCCATTTTCGAATGGTTCTGGCCATAGCCGCGCCTATTTTGAGGGCTTGCCACCCCAATGCTTTCAATGGTGAGAAGCCAAAGTGATACCAAGTAACTGATGCCTCAAAGCCATATGCCTCATGAAGATATTTAAGCAGCATTTCCAGTGTTAGGGTGTTTCGTTGGCACTAGTCTCAGAAAGTGAAGCTGTTCCACCCTGCGTCGGTGAATAGACATTCTGCTTCTTCTGGAACCTCCACTTTGCTCCACTGGAAGGCTTTGGCTGGGGTAAACCCCTCCAATACATAGGTGGTGATTAAAGAGGGATTGAGGAATTACTGTTTCCAGTTGCATATTTATTTGACCTGAATGCCCTTCTTTAATCAATACTGTCCAAGTTTTGAGGTCATAACTCTCACATGGCCACTTCAGCTTGGGGCGGGATCTCATGTTTGATCCAGGCATAGTCTGGGTTGAGGGATAATACCGCCGCATCCTAGCCCGCTGCTGTTGGCCAGAGGGGCATGATCCCACCAGTGGTTCCATTTTTCCAAAGTGAAGAAGAAGTCATGCAAAGTCTCAAAAGTATTCTTTGTTACCCCCCAATCTGGCCCAATCCCATACTTTTTCTATTGTAGTATTGGTGTGAAGCTATAGCTTCATCTCAGATGGGTTAAAGCCATTAGCACTCCAGTTAATAGCATTGTCTGGCAATACTCCCATCATGGCCCTCATTCTACTGCTTTTCACTTCATCCAACCAGCCTGTAACAGGTTAGATGCCATGGAGTGGGGACTTATGTGTAAGACCTGTGCATGGCTTTGGTGACCTTAAACCCTGTTATAATCCATGGTAGCAGCTCGTCATGTGAGAAGGTAGCGTTGTACCATTCAAGGGCTATCTTGGCAGAGATAATATTGTGCCCAGTCAAGCACTATCGTAGCATTAGGAAAATTTTTGTTGGCATTTAATTTTAACATTGAAAGCCCTGAGCTCTTGACTGAAGCAGACTTTTTGTGTGTATACCCTCTTTTTTGAACTCCATAGCGTCGTAGAGGTCAATGCCTGCATCTAGCCATACCTTAGCATCTCTGGGCTATAAGTCCCCATGGACTGATGCCTCCACCGCTTGGTGGTCCACTGGAAGTTTCATCCACTCATGGGCCTGCTACATGCGTATGTGCAAATATTTAAAAATTAATAATTCAGTTGGGGCATGCATATCAATCCACCGCTTCACGGCTCCATAAGAGAATTTGTTTTTACTCCATGTTGCTGATGTATCAGGGGATATGGTTTTTAAATCCATTGGGTCTCCTTCACATATGGGAACTGCAGTGTTTCCCATTGCATCGTCTCATATGCAGAGATGCCTCTACAGGTCAACATGTCCTTCTGCATTGGTATTTATTTCACTGGTATGCTATAGGGTGTGCTGCCTGTTTCATGGATTGGTTCAGTGGATTTGAAGTTTTTTGCCATTAAATTCAGTTTTTGGTAGTGGGTTTAGATTACTTGACGAGCCTGAGTCTGATCCTGAAATGAATCTAAACTCATCTGAGTTTGATCCCAACAAGGGTTTAGTTGAATGAGGGGACCGATTTTTATCTGGGATATTTGCCAATAATTTTCTACCAGTTTTATTGATATTGGAAGTACCTGAAGCAATTGTCACTACATCAGGATTTGGACCCAATAAAGGATTATTCAATTGAGGGATTGACTTTTGTTGGAGACTATTGCTGACAAATTTCCTCCATTTTCATTACTGTTGGGTATTACCAAATTGCCTTACCTCATTGAGTTTAGGACCTAATAGGGGTTAGTCAAACGGAGGGTTTTTTTGTTGGGGATCATTGTTGACAAATTACTTCCAGCTTTGTTGCTATTGAGGATTCCTGAAGTGACCATAGCCTCATTGGGTTTTAGGCCTGATAAGGTATAGTTGATTGAGGGTAATTAATTTTCTTATAAAAAGTTGCCAAAAAAATTATATTGTAGCATTGATACTAGATCTCACCCAATTAATTTTGTTTAATTTGGGGTGATCATTTCCCTGCATAGGGAGCGAACTGTTGAGGGTTGGCCACCTAGTTGGTAGAGCTTCTCCCTTTTTTGGAGGGTGGATGCTCAGTATTGATGGTAATGGGCTGAAAAAGGATTTTTGGGAGGTATTGACCACTAGTAAATTTACTTTGCCATGAGTTTCCACATTGGTGGAACCTCCAGTTTCTGTCAAAGCGGTGGCTGTTTGCCCTTGAGGTTGAGCTGCTTTTGGAGAGTTTTTGTGTCCCCATTCTACTAGTTATTTCTATTTTTGTCACATTGTTTGTGGCATTTGTGGCCAAGTTTCTTTGTTGTACAAGGTCACATTGCCAAGATTTGTATTGGTCAAGTTTGTTTGGTTTACTTGGTCCACATTGACAAACCTTTTAATAGTATCAGAGGATGCACCCTTGCTGAATGTGTTGCCCATTTGGTGGAAGTTTTTATTTTTACTAAAAAAGAAGGTACTGTGGGCTGTCAGCTCTATGAGCTAAGCTCTGCAAGGCAGGATTACCTTTTTTAAATTTAAATTTATTGCGGGGAAGGCCGACCATGGGACGGACACTTCTGAATATGACTCAGAAGAGACAAAACTTAGTACCAGGGGAGGCACCCCAGAGAAGCGATGCTATCTTTTGTTGCCAGCGGGAACGCCACTTATGGGAAGGGGGTGGGAACGTGTGTAGGGGGCGTAGCCACTATTGAGCACGTGTGGAGGAAGGGGTCTGATTTGATGAACCAGACTGGGAACCAGGAGGAGACCAGCTGTCAGCGACGCGGTGGGAGATATCCAAATATCCACGCTTGAAAGTGGTCCACCAAATGAGACCAGAATCTGTGGACAGCTTCTGGGAGGGTGGGGATGGAGCCAGCGATGGCATCCAAGACAATCGTGTGGATAGTCCACATGGCGATTGCAACCACCAGAGCACGGAGGGAGGGTGGGAGGGGGAGGCCATTGATGAAGCAAACATATCTCTTGACAGACTGAAGGGATGCGTTTGATCCTGGCCTAGCAGACGTTGGACTTCGCGCCATATCACTTTAGAGGTGGGGCACTTCTCCAGGCGGTGGAACAGCGTTCCATACTGGCCACACACGACACAGGATGAGTGTAAAGCATTAGAGCGCTCAGCTGTACGATACACCCGCCTCAGGCAGCGCCAACCATGGGAGCGGACTTGAGGCTGCAACAGAGGATGGTGTGCATATTTCCAGATAGTCTTTTGGGTCTCAGTGGAATAAGGGATGTCCATCATGTCCAGGTAGTCCACCCTGGATAGGACTTGGGGTCGAATGGGGATCACGCCATCATGGATGGGTAGCCCCTGTACCTCTTGTGTGAACTGAGGAGAGGAGCGGCCTCTTCGGGTTTATGTCCACTAATACGAACTCCCACTCTGCGCTTCACATGGAGAGTAGGATTCGTTTGTAGTGGGTTTTCATCCCGTGAGGACCTGTGGCCGATGTGTGTGATGCGAGGTATTTCATCAGGGAGTGGGGGTTTGATGGATTGTTGAGGCCCAAGGCTCAGGAGAACTTGGAGCAGGCCGCACGGGACCAGTGTTGGGATGGGAGTGTAGGAGCAGTGACAGCCGCGATCCAGGTGCCCAGGATCTTGGCAGCATGGGCTTTGAAGTCAAGTAGGCCCATGCCACCATGATGATGAGGGCCAAACATGACCTCTAGCCGCACTGGTGGAGGGCGGCCTGACCAAAGCCATCCTTGCAGCAAAGCATACAGGGATTTGAAGAAGCTTGGGGAGAAGGGGATGGCGTAGGCTCTGAACCAGACTTTGGATAGGAGCATAGAGTTGGCAAGAACAACCCTGCCAGTGAGGGTAGTAGGGTGGGCTCTGAGAGAGGCGATTCGCTTCGTCACGTTGTCCAGTACATGGCACTCCATTACTGCTGATGCATACCCGCCTGCCTCCATCCACACGCCCAGATGGCGTACCGGTCCTATGGTAGGACGTGGCACAAAGGGGAGCACCAGTGGAGCGGCGTGTGTTGAGTTAGTAAGGCGTGGACGTGGGCGAGCAGATGGTCCGGGTTGAGAACTACTTGCTGGGGCCTAGCAGTTCTGAAACTGACCAAGGAGGATGATTTCAGTTTTGGAGGCGTTCAGTGCCACGTTGCTTACCCGGGAATATTCCTGGATGAGGGCTTCAAGCGCGCGTGCATCTTTGTTATTAGACACTCCCACCACACAATCATCTGCAAATGCCATCATCTTGACTGGGGCTTGGCCTGGCACATGGACCCCAGTGAGTTGGGCATTCACATTTCGCAGTAGTGGGTCAAGGCTGAAGTTGTATAAGAGTGGGCTGAGGGGGTCCCCTTGTAGCAGGCCCCTTTGAGGGCGGACTACTTCTGTTAGGAAGCCTGGGCCACGCACTGCCATTGTTGCAGATTCTGTGAGCAGCATCACCCAGTTTATGAAGCGGGGGGTAGGTGGAATTGATGGAGGCAGGCCCTTAGGTATTCCCAGTTTACTCTATCATAGGCCTTTTGTTGGTCCAAGAATACAAGTGCCCCAGAGGCTGTGGACTAATATACATTAGCCACAGAGTGCACGTTATCCCAAATCGACCTTCTGGGGATGAAACCGAATTGTTCTGGGGAGATGGTGGCAGATGCTACAGTCCCTAATTGGTTAGCCATGATTTTGGTTAAAATTTTGGTGTCTGTGTTTGTTAGAGAAATGGGGCGCCAGTTGGCTAAGTCAAGTTTATCCCCTTTCTTGAAGAGTGTGACAGTAAAGGCCTCATGTCCTCCTGGTAGGAGGCGCGTTTCCAACAGGCTTTGGTTGAGTGAGGCTAGCAGCAATGGGGTATATATTTAAAATATTTTTTGTAGAACTCATTTGGAATGCCATCTGGGCCTGGGCATTTTCAGTTTGGCGCACCGCGAATGGCTGTCCATAATTTGTTAGAGTAATTAAATTCATTATTTCTGGGTATCAGAAAACGGTGCAGATATGAGCTCATAAAGAGATTCCACCATTTCGGCTGGCTGAATTGGTTCAGCTCAGTATAACTCAGATTAATATCTTTGCGTTTCAATTGCCACTTCAGCTGGTGTGTCCACAATGGAATTATCCGATCTTCGTACCTGTGTGCAGACCATGCTCTGGTGTGGTATAAAATTTTTTTAAAAAAATATGCAGTGCACTTGTCACCTTTAGTGATGCATGTGGCCCTGTATTGGACACAAACCCGATGTTTGTGTTGCCTTTCTAGTGCGTTGAGGTGGGCAGCTGCCTCCGCCCACTTCCAGCCCCATGCGGGGCTATATCCTGTGGCTGGAATGTTGGACTCCAAGTGGGCCAATTCTACCAGCGTGCATGAGATAACTGCTGATGTGGCTCGTGAGCATCTGGAGGAGAGATGGCGATAGTGGTGGATGGTGTCTTCTTTGAAAGTTGCCCATGTGGAAATGGGGTCCACACAAAATGGTGCAACAAACAATTTCGCCAAAGTTGCCTCTTCCAACCACATGGAAAATCCTGGTGACGCGAGCTCGGGGGGGGGCATTTTGCACCAATGTGGGGCCTTTTGCAACTATGATGGGTAAGTGGTATGTAATTGAGACCAGTAGGTGGTTGGAGAATTCCATTTTTGTTGTTTTGAAGTGGGAGATGTGGGGTTGGAATTTCGCTGGCATTAGAATAAGGTCGATGCGGGTCATGGACCTTAATTGGCTGTTGTGGACGTGGGGATGCATCATGTTTTCAAGCAGTGGGGCATGTCATGGCAGCGCATCCATTAACCCAAGGGTGGCTTTTAGAATGCGTAGTTCTACATGACCCTGTGGGGCGTGGGGTGAGGGCGGCCACCAGTCCATTGGTGAGGTTAGCCAACAGTTCATGTCACCAACTAGGAAAGAATCGGGGGGTAGCAGGAGGGATTTGACCGATGAGAAAAATTCCTGATGCTCATGTGCACCATTTAGGGTGTAAATGTTGACGATTGTGTGTGCAACGTCAGTCCACGAGAAGGTGACAACAAGCACTCAGCCATTTAGGAATGTTTCTGAGGATGTGAATTTTAAATTGTTTTTCTGAATTAGCACCCCACAGTGCTTCGACCAAAAGGATAGGGATGGTAGGAGCATTGTTTTCCAAGCTTCCTTGGAACCTCGTGGACAGTGGGACTCCTGGATGGCCAGGATATCCACGGGTAAATTATTTTGTAAAAACTCAGTTTCCTAGCCCAGGACAGGGAGGCCTTGAGTCCGGCGATATTCAGCATCCCTAGAGTGAAGGTTTCCCCCATCGCACCTTAGGTGCAAGGGGTGGGCCCCCAGGCCCACCAGCCTCTTCCAGGTCCCCACGGGCTTTCACAGCAGCATGGGTTTTAGCAGCAACGCTATTGGGGTTTTTGTTAATTTTTGTGGAAAGAGTCACGTTGGCTTTGGCCTTCACTTTTTGTTTTCCCAATGTCAGATGAATTTTTTGTGGTGCGGATACATTTGGTGCACCATCGAGCGGGGCAAATTAAAATTTTGGTTGGGATATGTCCCAAGTCAGTTTTGACCAGAGCTTGGGTGCAGCGATTGGGTGAGATTAAATCTCCCATCAGATCCTCGGATTGAGTGGCCCACTTGGCATGGGCCTCCCAATCTGATTGGGTGATGGATTCCCGAGTTGCTTCTGCCACGAAGGTCTCCATGTCCTCCTGGCATTGTGAGTGTGGTATGGTGGTGGTGGCCTTGGCCACTTCCTTGGCCGCGGCCCTACAGTCCTGCTTGGCCTTCTTCCACTCCTGCGGGGAGATGGGCTTTACCAATAGGTAGCAGCCTTGTGCTCCCCACGGGAAAGCCTCCTTGGTGCTTGCAGTTGGTTCGTAGTGCGCCTCTCCGCTGGCCATGGCCGCTGAGGGGTGCTCATGGAGTGTGACGCCCTCCTTGATGGGGCATGCATGCGCCTTATGGCCAAACGTGTCACAGTGGGTGCAAATGGGGGGCGCGCTGTCCACGGTTACCTGGAATGGGTGGGTTGTTTGCCCTGCGATGTCAATAAAGGTGGAGTGCAGGATCTGGGTTAGGTCCTTCGCGATCTCCTCAGTTGGGGTCAGAACTGCGATGGCTTTGCTGGTGCACAGGTGTGGCATCAGCGTGAAATGTTGCAATTTGAAAGATTGCATTTTGCCATATATGGCGAGACCATCGTTCAGGTGTTGCTCCAAAATGTCACGTTTTACTGTAGTAGGCAAAAAGTCAAATGTGAGGAAAATTTGGTTTAATTTTGTCCATCTGGTGCATTTGGTTTTGATGACCCATTGCCCTTGGGGAGGTCAACCACTATGCACACCGCTGCAGCCTCATCTGCTGCTATTTTGTTTTCAAAACCTAGGTCCAGCCAACCGCATGACATGGAGTGAGGTGCAACATACACCGCGGTCAGGAAAATTTTGTGTACATCTTCACAAAATTTTTCCCATGAGGCTATTTTTTGGTTGTCCAGATACACACAGACTCCAAATTCCACCAACAAAAGTGGCTGGGAGTGTGGCGTGTTGATGTACTGGTTGCATCATGCTTGCCACGCGAGTATCTCTGGGGGAATTGTGACCACCAGTTTTAGATTTTTTTCTATTCCGCCAGATTCTCTGGGGCGTTTTCAAACGTTAGAGGCCGCGGGCCTTCAACCTGCTCCTCTTGCCTTGCTTGCCCAACTGCTCCCTGACATGGGCGCAGACTAATCTCCTCTATGAGATTATCAAACTAGATTTAGTCTTGAATTGAATGGGTTGCAAAATTGTTTGCAACGAGAAAGAAAAGTTTTGGTAGGATTACCTTTTGTAACTGTAGCTTTAAAAGTTGCATGCACTGCTCAAATTTAGAACAGTAGATACAATCTATAAAATGCTTTTGTAAAACTATACCAGGTCACTTTTTCTAAAAAGTGTACTAATGAAAAAGAAGTGTGTAAAGATTGTAAGTATAATACAGTATATTACCATTAATTCAGTACATATATTAAAATGGACTGAAAGCATTGAATTTCAGTTGTGGGAATTTTCATCAATGGATAAACTTAATTCTACCATTGGTGAATTAATAGCTTTGAAGTAACTTTTGACATATGTCCTATGGCTGGGGTATGTTCAAAATCCAATAAAGTATGATATAGATGGGACAAGCTTAAATCAAAATAGATGGCTATTGTTTTTGCATAATTTGGCTAATAAACTCAACGAAATTTAATAAAATAAATTATTGTAGATAGCAATCAGTAAATTTAGCACAGATTGACCAAAAAAATTAACTAAATTTAATAGAATGAATTATTTTAAATTCAATTAGTAAATTAAGCATACATTGACCAATAAAATCAACTAAATTTGATAAAATTAAATATTGTAGATGGTGATCATTAAATTTATGCACAATTTGGCTAATAAAATAAACTAGTTAATAAAATAAATTAATAGTATATCTGTTTATGAGATACTATAGAATATATATACAATGTATTCTATTTTTATAGAGAAATAGTGAGGGTTTAAAAGGGACATATATAGATAATTTGTTTTTAATTAAAATTTGGGAAAAGAATCAGTTTTAAAAATGCACTAAAATTTTAAGGGAATATGAACTGGGGTTGAAGTTTTTTTGGGAAAAAAGAACCTTCTTAAAAAGTTGGAAAAAAGTTCATCTTTAAAAAGCTCAGAAAAGTATAAAATAATCTAAAAAATAAGAATGCTCAATAAAATCCAGTTTTGAAGTGTCCATCATATATTTAAACTGACTTATAATAGGCATTTATAATATATACTCAGCACTGTATATTCTAAGTTGCTTATAGTTTACACCTGGAACAATCCAATATAAGCTTTAATTTATATTTTTGAGCAAAATGCTATAAGTCAAATTAGAAGATAACGCCTACTTCAAAAAGGGTTTTATTGAGGATTCATAATTTTTCAATTATTTCATACTTTTTAGAAATTTTTTATAGGAAGTTCCAGCTTCCCATTTTTTTTAGTCTATTTGTTCATGAGATTATAATCTAATATGAACACATAAACACAATGATAATTTTTAGAGATCTTATGTTTAATTCTTGCTGGTACACTGTTTTACCCATATTTGTTTGTGGATATAATTTTCAAGGTGATCCTAATTAATTAGATTTAACATTGATAGATGGACATCAATACAATTAAGAAAACATATTAACTTCTATTAAATCAATAGAAAAACCTCCAACCACTCAGCCAAAAACAATTGAACTTTGAAACTACTAAACTTTCAATCACTTGCCTGAAACCATTGAGCCCATTGAATCAACCTAAATTTACCAACACCACTCAGCTAAACCCAATTGAGCATTTTCATAACAAAAACTACCAACCTCTTATTAAACCCTAAGAAACTTGTTGGAATCAGGGTATTTTAGTAGGCTCGCAGGTGCTGATTAGCCTCAAATTTCAACAATAAGGCAAGAGAAGTATTTATCTCAACTGCTAAAATTAAGGAAGGGGGTTTTTGACTACTAATTGAAATAATAAAACTTAAAACATATAATAAAGGTTGGTTTTTATAAAGTTTTATTAGTAGCGGCAAACAGGTTAAGAAGCAACCCTTATACATTTGCACTGCTTAGTATTTAAATGAACTTGAGGCTTGAAGCAAAATAAGCCAGATAATTCATTATTAACTTCAGTCCTATTTTGAAAATATGAGGGTTTGACCTATTGGACCTCTCAAAACTCGCCTCACTTTATTGAAACAGCTGTGGAGGGTTGAGAGTTGATAGGACAAAGCTGAGAGGTAACATTTTGATGTATTTGAGCCAATCACTGTAGGGAAAATAATTTAACCTGTTTTGACCTCCTTAAGGACTATAAAAGGGCCTGGTCTACACGCTGGAGTTTGAAGTAAATTGGCTTGAGGATACAGGGGGACCTCCAAATGGCTCCCCTGATTTTCCTGGCAATTTGGCATAATCCTGTCATTAATTGTAAGCCTGTTTGGCTGAAGAGTACAAAATCACATTACTCTGAGAGGCTGGATTCCACTGATAATTGGATAGGCCTTTTGTATATTTATATTGGAGCTATTCTCCTCTGAACTATTCATATTTACTAGTCAAACAACCATTTTGTATAATAAAACTATTAGATTAAACAAATAAAACCAAAATCATCAACCAAATTGATATATGATTGTCAATAGAAATTTTAAACTTTTTTAATTTTATATTGTTTATTGAAATCATGATATTTTTTAAAATAGCCTATAACTGTTCCCTAAACTTATATAGTAATTTTGCTAATTTTGGTGAATTTTAACGTTTTTCTCCACTTACTGTAGTTTCTGTTTGGGTTAAAACTTATAACTGATTTTAACTACCTTGTGACTATCTAAAGCTTTAAAATTTGGCACACTCATGTATTTCCAATGACAATACACTAATTTAATAAAAAATTTATATCATTTTTTAAAACATTTTGTTTAATTTAGCTTGTTAGTTCATTTTCTCATAAGTCAATGTGCCTCACACATACACTCAATAATCTTATATATATCAATACTAGCAACCAGATAACTATACTTTGCTACAGTTTTTATAGCTTACCAGATTTTTCAAATCATTATTTTATTTAACCAAGGCAAGCCAACCAGGGGATGGACATTATCAAAGCTCAAAGAGCTAAAAGAAATGAATGAAAAGACCTACCTGAATAGAATGATTAACCGCCCAAAAGAAGCTTTTGAAACACAACTGAACAAGAATACAACCAACCATGTGGAACAGCGACAAGTCGCTCATCCCACCATGGTGGAAGGGGAAAGGGGATTGGGTGGCTTATCATTGGAATCAGATTCCATATCAAAGGAAAGTGTGCAGTCCAAGGCAGAGAGCAATGGTGTGGGGTGATCAGAGACATGGGGAGCGAGTTGGCTGACGGCTGGCTGGTTATCAAACTTACCTGCATCAAAAATTACACCTAGGTAATTGGAAAAGTAGTATTCCACATGAAGATGGATGGAAGGAAGCTGGGATAATAAAGCTGCGGTGGCATGGGTGGTTTTTGTCATGGCCTGAGAAGCAATAAAGATTTTCTTGATGGCAGCATTTGCTTGTTTGTGGAGGTTTAGGATGTTACTTATGCCCTTCAAGGCTAAGGTCAGAGCAACAATGGGAAGAGGGAGACCATTTGAAAGTATTGCTACTGATGAGTTTGTTGCCTCATGGATGTTGGTGTTATAAGTATTTTCAGCTGCAGCAACAGCGAGCTGGTGGTTAGAGTGGAACATAGTGGCGTTTGGTCAGGGGCGTAAAAATGCTGAGTGATTTAAATGAGGTGTTTTACCTGTATTAATGCTTCAATTTGGCTATTTGAATCTTCAATTACATTGCTTATTCTATCAGTTTCATCCAATAAAGTCCATGGATTTAAGACATATTGTAAATCAGGGTTGGTGAATAAATGGGCTGTGGTTGTCAATTGAGGAATAACATGGATTTAAACTGTTATCCAAGCTGTCTCCTGATCGGTTGAAGTACATCTGGCACTGGACTGAGGAGGGGCCTGATTGGCAGCAGCAGGCGATGCATCAGCTGCAGGTTTTGGGGGAGGAAAGGATTGTACCTCATGCCAGAAAGGCAGTGGAGTGTGTGGCATATTTGGGGCCAGATGAAGGCAATGCAGGTCTGGTGGATGCAGCGAGATAGGGTATATACGCTATGAGTGATCCAACAAAAGCAGGATGGACAGGTAGTCTACCTGCCCTCAACATGGGCCCAGAATGGGTGGTCAGGGGCATAGGGAATGACAGCATGGGGGGAATATACAAAGCAATTTTGTTGTAATTCAGGCTAATTGTGGTGAATGCCCAAGACCCAGAGAGATAAGCGGCCCCATTGGGGACCACAAACTGGAGAAATGGGGTTTAAGCTGTATGTGACCAAGCCTTCCATCAGCTCTTGATGGTGCACCTCAGGGGGAAGGTGAGTGGCAACCCCACAAACTAAACCACCATAGTGGTGTCAGTGGGGAGCTGGGTGCACATTGTGGGAATAGGGGTGCCCTGAAAAACTATGGGAACGGTGGTCACAGTAGTGGCATCAGCTTCACCAGTGAAGCCTAGATCAAAATACCCCTTATAGGGGTGGAAATCTATAAACCCAGCTGGCAGCATCACTGCCTGGGCCAAGGCAATAATGGCTTTTTCTGCATATGGGAATACTTTCCCATATTAGACCCAAAGGCCAAAATGCAGCTGGGATTGGGGGAGAATGAGTGGGCTGTGAGGCACTGCCTGGGCATGTTCCAGGTGGATGGCGAGATCCTTGGGCAGGGGGACTGACCTGATGTATTATTGGGACTGTATAAGTCAGTCCAAACGCGTTTTCCCACTGGTTGGAAAACTCTGGGTGGGGTTTCACTGCTGCCCCACCCAGGAGCAGCTGGCGGAGAATCTGAGGTCATCAGGGAGTGAATGGGGGAGGTCAGTGTGGGCTAGTTAGGCTATTTTTTACTTTCTTTTAATTAAAATTGCTCAAAAGTTCTCTAAGTGAAAAAGAGTTTAAAATCAAAATCATTATTTTAGTTTTTTAAATTATAGATAACCACCAGCCACTTGTCCAAACCCATTGAACTTATCAATTTAACCATAAACTTTCAACCACTTGGCCAAATAAAAATATAATCATAAAACCAAATAAATATCAACAAACTGATATTCAAAACCCAATAAACTTAATAAATCAATCATAACAACTAAACAATTAGCCAAAACATATTATACCTTTTGAAACAACCAAAAATTACTAACCACTTGCAAACTCAAAATATATCCATTGAAATACTAAAACACAATACTTATCTGCCAAAACCAATTTGAGCTTATCAGTCCAACCATAAAGCACCAACAACACACTTTAAACTAATTACACTTATTAATTTAATTAAATTACCAACCGCTCACCAATATTAATTGTATCAATAAGCAAATTAAATATTTATTCACTTGGCACAAGAAAACTGATAAATGACAGTCAACTAAAAACCAACAATTACACAAGCCTGCGATGGTTCTGTTTTGTAATTTTTGATGATTGATTCCTATGTATGTTTGTGCGCTGAATCCAAAAATGATCTTAGTTTTTTTCCATCACGTCAGAATTTTTTGCAAATCGCAATTTGCCAAATGTAGTATATGTCAAAAAATATCACATATGAGACTTAATGACAGAGTAAAATAGGTTTGTTTTGTATAAAACGTGTAAAATGTGGTATATAATAGACATAATATAATATAATATAGAAATATAGAAAATAAAAAACTCACGATTTTAGTCATTGTGTTGACGTCTTTTTGGACCAGCCATGCTCTGTTTCAGGCTTTTCTGTGCATGTGCTCTTCTGAGATCATCTCAGTGCAACAACCAGCAATAGTCCGCCATCATTGTAGTATTCCATCTTCCTTGGTAACGCTTTTCCTTTTTGATGTCCTGATGAAATCTCTCACCCATGTCTTCATTAACAGCACCCAGATTCTCAGGAAAGTAGTCCAAATGTGAATGTAGGGAATGAACCTTCAAACCCATGGAACATCCTAAATTTAGGTACTTCAGCAGCATAGTCTCAACGATAGACTTGAAATTTGGATCCTTCTTGTTGCCCAGAAACTTGGTTACTATGTCTTTTAAAGGTGACCCAGGCTTCTTTTTCAGCAACTTCCATTTCTTTTTCAAAGTTTCCATCTTTGCAAAATTTTCTAATTTCTGGACCCATAAAGACACCCTCTTTTAGTTTTGCAGTTGAAAAGGCTGGAAATTTGTTACAAATGTACTGGAAACATTTACTATCTTTTGGTAAGGCTTTCACAAATTGCTTCATCAAGCCTAATTTAATATGTAGAGGTGGAAGGAGAACTTTTGTTGAGTTGATGAGAGGTTTTTGGAGCACATTTTTTACTCCAGGTTCCAATGAAGCTCATTGTGGCCAATCTTTCTGTTTCCAATGATTTTCCTTGTCTCTGCTATCCCACTCACATAAAAAACAAGGAAACTTTGTGTACCCAACTTTGTTGTCCAAGGATCATCGATATTACTTTGAGATCACCACACATGATCCACTTATGATTGTCATACTTAATTTTCTGGAGAAAAACTTTTAAATTGTCATACCGTTCTTTTAAGTGTACAGAATGCCCTATGGGTATTGATGCATACCTGTTTCCGTTGTGAAGCAGGACAACTTTAAGGCTTTGTTTTGACAAATTGATGAATAATCTCCAATCAGTGTTTTTGTACGGAATGTTGAATGTCTTAAACAGTCCAAACACATCATTGCAGAATACTAAGTCTCCTTCTTCCAAAAATTAGGAAAAGAATCTTTTTCTCTTTACCTGAACCAGGAAAACAAAGCGCCAGCTGTGAGCAAATTATTATCTTTAAGCTGTGAACCAAGAAATTCTGAAGCCTCTTTGGTCAGATGTAAGTTGAGAATCAAATTGTTCAGTTCAGTTTGTGTAAATGGTTGTGGAGCAGAATTTCCAGGTTCATACTCCTCTTCGTTATCTTTAGTTTCTTCACTTGATTCAATTTCTGAACCATCAACTTCAGGTAAATGTTCTGGTTGCATAGGCACTGGTACACCTGGACCATGAGGGACAGGACGTAAAGCCAATGGCAGACTTGGATAGATGATGTTTTTTTATTCTTTACATTGAAACTGTGAACACTGGTTGAACAAAAGTAACAATTATCACTATGATTTTGTGGCTCTCGCCAGACCATCTGAACGACAAATCTGAAAGCATGTTGTTTACCCTTTGACCACCATCTCAGTCCTTCAACACACATATAGCAAACATAGTGGGGTGCCCAAGTTTTGTCTTGATCTCCTAGTTTTACACCAAGATATATGTGAGATACACTTGCAGCAAGAAAAATTTTATATGTCTTTTTTGCCTTGACACCATTAACTCACCACAAATGTAACAAAAGGAATCTGCAGACATTTCACAACCCCTTGACGCCATTTCGGACACTGTATGTTTGCTTTTTAGCATATATCTGCTGACACAAACACTTTTGATCTCAGAGGATACGTACCAACAGTTGCTCCAACACTGACAGTTGAGATGTGCAATACGTTTAATGACAAAAGTGCTGCCATCTTCCAGTTTATGATGTCAGCGATTCATTTTTATCATAAACCAACAGATGGCAGCATTTCCTATGTACTTAAATCTGTCAAAACGTCTTATACATGTGATTTTTTTGATATATAGCACATTCGGCTGGTCCAAAAATATGTTGACACAATGACTAAAATTGTGAGTTTTTTGTTTTCTACATTTCTATATTCTATTATAGTATGTCTATTATAAGCTGCAAAATAATATGTTTTATACAAAACAAATCTATTTCACTCTGTCATTAAGTCTCATATTTGTGATATTTTTGACATATACTACATTTGGCAAGTTGCTAATTGCAAAAAATTCTGACGTGATGGAAAGAAATTAAGGTCATTTTTGGATTCAGCGCACAAACGTACATACGAATCCATCATCAAAACTTGAAAAACATGACGCAACCAAAAAAATGCAGGCCTGTGTTACTCAACCAATATCTTTAAATACACTAAGTCATCTGACAACATCCAATCTACAATCAGAAACTGGTGCAGAAATAACACAAAGCTAGGATTCTGCCAATCATACTGTTAACAGTCAATCTTCAATCTTAAGTCTGATACTTAACTTTATAATATTCAATTGCAATCTGAAGTTTGATGTGAAATCTTTGTAAAAATAGGATCCCAACAATAATATCATTGATAAATCAGGACATTTTTTTACTTATATATATTATAACAATGATTCAGAATGAAACTTATCAGAAAATTAACCAGATGGTTTCCTCCTAATATGCTGAAGACTAGATACTAATTAGTTTTAATAATGATAGTTGAGAAATCATAGAGAATTCTGCGAGATCTGGTAGCCTTGGAAAGCAGTAAAACTCCAATTGGTATAATCATATTACTAGTGACTAGAAGCCAAGCATAATTGATATAAGGTTATTTTGTAAGTTACTAATTGTAGGAATTCAGCTATTCAGGTGCTCGCTGGTGTTCTTGCCGCTGGATCCCACAAAGTTTTTAATAAAGATAAAAATAAACGCTACTATAAAATTGAGTTTTTTATAATTTTAATAGGAGTGCAGGGATAAGCAAAAAATTACTCCCTTCCGATTTTTGATGATTTAGTATTTATACTACTTTCAGAAGTTGGAGGGAATTTGGGGATAAGTTTGGAATATCCTCAATGCTTCCAATTTAGGTAATATGCTGGAATAACATATCATAACTTGAACATCGATGAATCCCCCCTCGGGTTGGGACCATCTAGTACTAAAAAAATATCATAACTTGGGAATTTGCATCAGGGCAGTGGGGCAAAAGAAGAGGAATTGTGATTTGCCAGGAAGTACCCTTGAGGTAACGTTATTATGAACTTGAGCCAATCACCTCCTGAGAAATTTCTTGCACCTTGGGGGACCCCCACCGAGCCTATAAAAGGGGGTTCACATGAAGGTGCAGTGAAGGACTTTGGGGTGGTGGAAGGAGTGCCTTCTAATGGTAACCCCAAAGTCCATCATGTGGTAAGAGTAATCTGGCCATTTGATTTAATGTTTGGTGCCCATAGAGGTTTCAAACTCATATTACTCCAACTAACGGGGTTCCACTGAGAGTCATCCAGGGACTTTTGGCTGATTTCTCCAATATCCTTGGTTTCATTATTGTGGGAATCAGTCTTAAAATCCCCAGATAATTGCAAATGGCCAACATTTCCCTTTTTGGCTGACCTCAACCTAAAACATTCTTCTTGTTCAGCTGTGAGGGAAAATGTCTGACACTAATGTTGCTTGAAGATCAAATGCCAAATATTAATAATGGGAAATGCAGCGATATGGTTACAATTTTTTAAGAGTTACACTAATTAAATAGTGAGTGAGATACCTGATTGGTTGAGTTGTAGGTCAGTGACTAAAGTGAAATAGATAGCATTAGTGACAGAGAGTAAAAGGGGATCCCTTTTAGTGGAAAGCTTCAGTGGATTCTGCAGTAAGAAGTTGATATTAGTGTAGACCCCTTGGTTTTGGCAGTATGATGCTACTTTTATAATAAATGTTGTGGTCCCAGAAGCACTTTGCTTCTACTTTATATATTTTACTATCTTTGTTTAAGGAATGGCAATTTCATATCTTCCTTCCATTGTATCAGTGGGTATAACCTCTGTGCAACAATCTGCCAGTTCTTATCTAATCCACCAGAAAATTAACAGTGGTGCTCACTATAGGAGGCCCACTGATTAACTTTGACACAGCACAAATACCCGTACAATGGCGTATTTGAACTACATGTGCCAAGGCCTCATGGGCTTTGTGGAAAATATAGTGGCGAGCATAAGGAAACTTTGATGAGAGTGTCTGTAACTCTCCAGTTCCTAGAGGTGGTGCAGGATGCACAGCCACCTCATCATGGAACTAGTCACTAGCAAGATGGTAAACAGGGCACCGCAGAAATGCCAGAGCAAATAGTACTAGGGCAAGGGTGGACAACGCGGTATATAGTAGTATATAGGCAAAATAAAATAACAGAAACTTGATTGGGACCAAAAGAGTAGTCCATATCTAAGTGGAGATCTGTGCGGGAGTGCTTGGGTGCTTTGATCTGGAGGGGACCAATGTTGCCCAGCGTGCACAAGATACAGGTGATTATTTAGTTAAAATAAACCGACCAACGCTGTAAGAGACCTCCTTGAGGAAGTCCACACATTGGTTTGCCAAGGATCCATAATATTTAACGTAAAGTACATGGGGTTTTTATCAAAAAAAGTCTACCACCAAGGAAGATTGGTCTTGAGGAAACATACTTAAACAATAAGGGGAGAACTGTTGATATGAGAAAGCAGGGCTAAGCATAGGTGAGCCAGTAAGAGCACACTACCATTGTCCAGTGTACTGTAGCTTAATATTGACTGAACTCAAGTTATTGATTGCAGGTAAAGCTAATATGATATACAAATATCAAAATTGAATGGGTTTTTAAACCATTTTCAATGAGCAGCCAAATTTAACTATCATTTTTAGAGATATAGCTGGTGCATTTTAACCCATTGCTGTAATGAAGGGCCAAGCATTACGCACATCCCCAGGATCAACCTGGGTATATCTCACCTGGACCCAGCGTTGGTCCATGGTATGTTTAAGGTTAGGAAGCCTGCCACCTTAACCTTTTTGGCCTCCTGAAAACCAGCTTTATCCTTACAGTTGGTCCCCTCAATCATGTTATTTAGCCATGACATTACCCTCTCGCCCTTTTTGGGGCTTCACCTCCCTCCATTTGGCTTTTTCCAGGGAAAAGTTCTTGTGGGTTGTGGCCAACTTCATAGTGGCGTTGGTTTGCTGTGACTTGGGTCCTGCATCCTCAGGAAACGCTCATGGAAAACTTTGATCAGATTTTGGTCATGGGCGAAGTTGCGTGCTGGTGCCCAACTGTTATCTGCTACGTCAAACCCCTTCCAGGACACCAGGTATCAAGCCTTTTTCTGACTCTGCGTGAGGCTATGATCTCCTCCACTTCCCACTCTGGCTCCCCATCCATGAGATAAGCCTCTGGGTCTCTGGTGGGGGCCCTCAAGCAACATCAGCTTGCTTTCATGAAAGATTGCAAATATTTGAAACAAGGGCAGATCCAACTGGTATGAGGCGTGGTCTACCTTTCTAACAATGCGATAAGGTCCAAATTTCTTTGGTCTCAACTTTTTACATCTCTGCTTTATAAGGATGTTTTAAGCATTAAGCATCACGAGATCCCCTTCCTTGTACGCAGGACTTATCCATCTCTTTCCATCAGAGTTCTCCTTGTAAGCCTACATGGCCGCATCTAAATTTGTGCTCACCCCCTGTTATACTTAATTGATAGTCTTAGCAAAGTCCACCACCGCTTTGACTTTGGATCCAAAACTGGACTCATGTTGAAAGAGAGGTTACCCCTCATGGTTGGCGAAAATGGGGAACAACCAATAGATGCATTTTGAGTGTTGTTATAGCTTAACTAGGCCATGGGAAGTTGAGAAGTCCAATCTGAATGATCTGCGGCAGTGTAACACCGCAGGAACTGTTCCAAGCACTGGTTCACTCGTTCAGTCTGCCCATCTGATTAGGGGTGATAGGCATTTGAATGGCATGGACGGATTTTCAGAGTTTTACGCAACTCTTCCTAAAAGACAGAGGTAAACTGGGGCCCAAAATCACTAAATATTTCTTGGGGGGCCCCAGTTAAGAGAAAACACATGAGAGACAAAGAGCCTAGACATCTCAGCTTCAGTTACTATAGTTCTGCAGGGAATAAAGTGAGTGAACTTCATAAACCAGTCCATTACTACCATGATGGCATTGTAGCCATCAGATACAGGTAACTCCACAATAAAATCGACCAACTAAGAAGTCCTAGGCCATTCAGCCTTTTGAAATGGTACCAACAACCCCGCTAGTGACTGGCGATTTGGATCTATTTGGTTGCAGACTAGGCACTCCTTACAATAAGTGGCCACCTGCGCGGCTAACCCCTTCCATTTGTAAGTGCGGCGGATTAGCTCCCGAATCTTCATCTTCCCAGGATGGTCATTGGTGATTCCGTCATGATGGTCCCAGATGATTTCCAGGAGAAGTGGTCCGTCAGGAGCCCATAGGCGCCCCTGGAACCACACCATCTCATTATTCACGTGGTAACCAATGGTAATGTCCTTATTAACTTTCTCTTGGAAAGGACCATAGCATATCTGGCTGACAAAGGATGTGAAAAAATACCGTTTCTGAACATACCATTTTTCTCCACTTTTCCATAAAAGCAAACTCTGGCCCATGAGCCAAGGGAGAAGGAAGATAGGCCACAATCTTATTTGGTGGAATCATCAAGTTGTTATTATGCATCTCTACCTCCTTTGGATAAGGATCCAGTCCCAGTTTTTGGTTCCTAGAATCGCCAAACCATTCTCCTTGCTTTTTGTAACTTCATAAGAAAACACATTTTTAACCAGGGTCCTAAGCCAGAGGGCTTGCCATGGAGTCAAGACATGAGGTGCGCGGTAGTACAACAAGGCATGGTAGTTTGTACAAATGCGGAATGGCTGGGATAAACCATGTAAGTGATGACGCCAATAGGTAAGCGCCTCTACCACAGCCAATAACTCCTTGTCATAAACGGCGTAGTTTAACTCTGGTAAATGCATTTTCCTTGAAAAGTATCCCACTGGATGATCTATTCCATCCTTGCTTACTTGTAATAAGGCAAAATTTATGCAGAAGTTGAGGGCGTCAATACCCACAGAACTCTTTTTCTGGATCTACATCGCGAAAGATGGACATTGACAACAGGATGCACTTTACTGCTTGGAAGGCATCCTGTGAAAAAATGGGGATCATTGGAGCACTTTAGCTCCACTGCCTTATAAAGGGGCGCCGCCACCTCAGAAAGATTTGGCGTAATTTCTTAAGGAACTTACATGTCCTTAAAAACTCCTCAATTCCTTGACTGAAGTTGAGGTGGGCCAAACATGAATCTCTTTCTCCTTGTCTGGAGTTATCATGTGGCCTTGGTCAAACATGACGCTGCCCAGGAAAGTGACCTGAGACTTAAAGGATTCACACTTACTGATTTCATTGTAAGGTTGGCTGCCCTTAACCTCTCCACTACTTGCTGAAGGTGTACTGTATGGGAATTATGATCAGGGGAAAACACCAGAATATCATCCATGTAGGCTACCATGCAAACTCCAGCAGGTCCCCCAAAGAAGCATAATATGGCTTTAAAGATAGTTGGGACATCTTTAATTATCTCAAAGGGCATAACACAAAACTAGAAAATTCCTTTTCTAGTAAAGAATGCGGTTAATCACTTTTGGTCCTTCTTAATATGGATCTAATTGAACGCGTTTAAGTTATCCAGTTTGGAAAACTTTTCTCTCTCGTTGCAATCACATTTGCAACTTATTAATTCAAGTCTGATTCTAGTTTGATAATCTCACAGAGGAGATTAGTCTGCGCCCATGTCAGGGAGCAGTTGGGCAAGTAAGGTAAGAGGAGAAGGTGGTAGGCCCACGGCCTCAAACGTTTGAAAACGCCCTTGAGAAACCAGCGGAATAGAAAAAATAAAAAACCGGCGGTCACTATTTCCCCAGAAATCCTCACTTGGCAAGCACGATGCAACCAGTACATCAACACGCTGCACTCCCAACCACTCTTGTTGGTGGAATACAGAGTCCGTGTGTTTCTGGACATCCAACAAACAGCTTTATGGGAAAAGTTTTTGGGGATGTGCACACTTTTTTCTGACCGCGGTGTACATCGCACATCACTCCATGTCACATGGTTGGCTGGACCTTGGTTTTGAGAACAAGGAGGCAGCAGATGAAGCTTCTGCGGTGCGCATAGTGATTGACCTCCCCAAAGGGCAACAGGTCATTGAAACCAAACGCACCAGATGAACAAAATCAAACCAAATTTTCCTCACATTTGACTTTTTGCCTACTATGGTAAAACGTGCCATTTTGGAGCAGCACCTGAAAGATGGTCTCCCCGTATATGCGAAATACAATCTTTCAAGATGCAACGCTTTATGCTGATGCCACACCTGTGCACTGGCAAAGCCATCGCAGTTCTGACCCCAATTGAGGAGATCGCAAAGGACCTAACCCAGATCCCGCATTCCACATATTTCAATATTGAAGGGCATACCACCCACCCTTTCCAGGTAACCATGGACAGCGCACCCCCCATCTTCACCCACTGCGATGCATTCAGCCATAAGGCACATGCATGCCCCACCAAGGAGGGCATCACATTCCAAGAGCACCCCTCAGCGGCCATGCCAGCGGAGAAGCACACTACAAACCAACCACAATCACCAAAGAGGCTTTCCCGTGGGGAGCACAAGGCTGCTACCTACTGGTATCCCTCTCTCCCCGCAAGAGCGGAAGAAGGCCAAGAAGGCCCGCAGGGCCGCGGCCAAGGAAGCAGCCAAAGTCACCACCGCTATCCCACACTCCCAATGCCAGGAGGACATCAAAACCTTTGCAGCAGAAGAAACTCAGGAATTCCTCAACCAATCATATTTAGAAGCCCATGCCAATTGGGCCACCCAATCTGAGGATCTGATGGGTGAATTGGTCACACCTGATCTTTGCAACCAAGCTCTGGTTGAAACTGACTTGGGGTCCAACCTACCTGAAAAAATTTATTTCAACCCAAACATTGGTGCACCAAACTCATCCGCACTGCAAAGAATTTGTTTGACGTCAGGGAAACAAAAGTGAAGGCAAAAGCCAATGTGAACCTTTCTGCTAAAATTAACAAAACTAATGATAGCATTGCTGTAAACACCTGCACTGCCGTGGAGGCCCATGGGGATCTAGAGGAGGCTAGTGGGCCTGGGTGCCCACCCCTCGCACCTAAGGTGTGATGGGGGAAACCTTCACTTTAGGGATGTTGAATATCGCCAGACTCAAGGCCTCGCCATCCCGTGCTAGGAAACTGAGTTTTTTACAAAAAAAATTTACCCGTGGATATCCTGGCATTTAGGAGTCCCACTGTCCGTGGGGTTCCAAGGATGCTTGGAAAACCATGCTCCTCCCTTCCCTATCCTTTTGGTCAGAGCACTGTGGGGTGCTAGTTCAGAAAAACAATTTTTTCAAATTTTTATTGTTGGAATCCTTCCTCAATGGCTGAGTCCTCGTTGTCACTTTCTCGTGGGCTGATGTGGTGCATGCTATCATCAACATCTATGCCCCAACCTGTGCACGAGAGCGTCAGGAATTTTTCTCATCGGTCAAATCCTTCCCATTACCCCCAACCTTTTCATAGTCAGCGACATGAACTGTTGGCTAACACCCAAATACCATTGGCCTTCCTCCTCCTACGCCCCCCAGGGTCATGTAGAACTTCGCGTTCTAAAGGCCACCCTTGGGTTAATAGATGCACTGCTGTGGCAAGCCCCACTGCTCAAAAACATGATGCGCCCTCACGTCCACATCGGCCAATTAAGGTCCATGACCTGCATCAACCTTATCCTCACACTGGCGAGATTTCAAACTCACATTTCCCACTTCCAAACAACAAAAATTGAATTCTCTGACCACTGGCTGGTCTCAATAACCTACCACCTACCTGTCACAGTGGCTAAGGCCCCACATTGGTGCAAACTCCGACCTCCCGAATTTGCATCACCAGGATTTTCCACTTGGGTGGAATCAGCAACTTTGGCAAAAGAGTTTGTTACACCATTTTGCGCAGACCCCATCTCCACATGGTCAGCCTTCAAAGAGGATACCATCTGCCACTCTCACCACCTCTCCTCCCGACGCTCACAAGCCACATTGGCTGTCATTTCGCGCGCTCTAGCAGAGTTGGCACACCTGGTGTCCAACATCCCAGCTACAGGCTACAGCCCTGCATGGGGCCAGAAGTGGGTGGAAGCAGCCGCCTACCTCAACGCGCTTGAAGGGCAACACAAACATCAGGTTTGTGTTCAGTACAGGGCCAAACGCATTACAGAGGGTGACAAGTGCACCGCATATTTTTTAAAAAATTCTTTGCACCATGCTAGAGCGTGGCCTGCACACAGATGTGAAGATCAGATTTCATCATGGATACGCCAGCTGAAGTGGCAATTGAAATACAAAAGTATTACTCCGAGTTATACCAATCTGATCCAATTCAGCCAGCTGAAGTGGCGGAATTTTTTGACCAAACCCACATCTGCACCGTTCCCCAATACCCAGAAATAATAAATTTGATTACTCCAAATGAACTATGGACAGCCATCCGTGGTGCACTAAATCAGAAATGCCCAGGCCTAGATGGCATTCCATATGAATTCTATAAAAAGTACTTCAGATATATCCCCACTGCTGCTTGCCTCACTTAATCAGAGCCTTCTGGAAATGCGCCTCCTACCAGTAGGACAAGAGGCCTTCACCATCACACTCATCAAGAAAGGGAACAAGCTAGACTTAGCCAACTGGCGCCCCATTTCTTTAATTAACATGGATACAAAAATTTTAACTAAAAGCATGGCTAACCGTTTAGAGATTGTAGCATCTTCCACCATCTCCTCAGAACAATTCAGTTTCATACCCAGAAGGTCAATTTGGGACAACGTGCACTCTGTGGCTAATGCATGCCAGTCCACAGCCTCTGGGGCACTTGTATTCTTGGACCAACAGAAGGCTATGATAGAGTAAACTGGGAATACCTCAGGGCCTGCCTCCATCAATTCTGCCTACCCCCTCGCTTCATCAACTGGGTAATGCTGCTCACGGAATCTGCAACAATGGCATGCGTGGCCCTGGCTTCCTAACGGAAATAGTCCACCCTCAAAGGGGCTTACGACAAGGAGACCCCCTTAGCCCACTCTTATTCAACTTCAGCCTTGACCCACTACTTCAAAACGTGAATGCCCAACTCACTGGGGTCCATGTACCAGGCCAAGCCCCAGTCAAGATGATGGCATTCGCAGATGACTGTGTGGTTGGGGTGTCTAATAATAAAGATGCACGCGCGCTTTTAACTCTCATCCAGGAGTATTCTTGGGTAAGTAATGCTGCACTGAACGCTTCCAAAACTGATTTCATCCTCCTGGGTCAGTATCAAACCTGGTGGGCCCCAGCGACCAGTGCCCAGCCTGGCTCATCTGCTCGCACACGTGCTCGCCCTCCCTGCTCACCCCACACCGCCCCACTAGTGCTCCCCTTCATGCCACGCCCTACCATAGGGCCTTTCCGCCATCTGGGCGTGTGGGTGGAGGCAGTCGGGTACACATCAGCAGTAATGGGAAGTCGTATTCTAGACGATTTGATGAAGTGCATTGCCTCCCTCAGAGCCCACCCTACTTCCCTTACTGGCAGGGTTGTTTTAGCCAACTCTATGCTCCTCTCCAAAGTCTGGTTTGGAGCCCACGCCATCCCCTTCTCCCCAAGCTTCTTCAAATCCTTGTATGCCCTTCTTCAAGGAAAGCTTTGGTCAGGCCGCCCACCACCAGCATGGCTAGAGGTCATGCTTAACCCTCATCATCATGGTGGCATGGGCTTGCTTGACTTCAAAGCCCACGCTGCCAAGATCCTGGGCATCTGGATTGCAGCCATCACCGCCCCTACGCTCCCCTCTCAACACTGGTCCCGTGCGGCCTGCTCCAACTTCTTCGCGCCTTGGGCCTTAACAATCCATTGAACCCTCACTCCTTGATGAAATACCTGGCTTCACACCCATCGGCCACAGGTCCTCACGGGACTAAAACCCACTACAAACGAATCCTCCTCTCCATGCGGAGCGCTGAGTGGATAATTTGTATTAGTGGAAATACAACCCAAAGAGGCCGCCCCTCTCCTCAGTTCACACAAGAGGTACAGGGGCTACCCATCCAAGATGGCGTGATCCACACACGGCCCCATGTCCTATCCAGGGTGGACTACCTGGACATGATGGACATCCCTTACTCCATTGAAACTCAGAAGACTATTTATAATATGCACACCATCCTCTGTTGCAGCCTCAAATCCGTTCCCATGTGTGGCGCTGCCTGAGGCGGGTGTACCGTATGGCTGAGCGCTCTAACTCTTTACACTCATACTGCATCGTGTGTGGCCAGTATGGAACGCTGTTCCACCGCATGGAGAAGTGTCCTACCTCTAGAGTATTATGGCGCAAAGTTCAACGTCTGCGTGGCCAGGATCAAACACATCCCTTCAGTCTGTCAAGAGATATGTTTGCTTTATCAATGGCCTCCCCCCTTCCACCCTCCCTCCATGCTCTGGTGGTTGCAATCTCCATGTGGACTATCCACACGATTGTCTTGGATGCCATCTCAGGCTCCACCCCTACCCTACCAGAAGCTGTCCACAGATTCCAGTCTCATTTGGTGGACCACTATTAGGTGTGGATATTTGGATACCTCCCACCGCGTTGCTGACAGCTGGTCTCCTCCTGGTTCCCAGTCTGGTTCATCAAATCAGACCCTTTCCTCCACACATGTTCAATTGTGGCTACGGCCCCCTCACACGTTCCCTCCCCCTCCCCATAGTGGCGTTCCCGCTGGCAACAAGAGAGAGCATTGCTTCTCTGGGGTGCCTTCCCTGTTACTAAGTTTTGTTTCTTTCGGGTCAAATTTGGAAGTGTCCATCCCATGGTCAGCCTTCCTCACAATAAATTTAAATTTAAAGTTAAAATATCCAGTTTGGAGAAGACTTTTGCCTTCTCCACATAACGACCAATCTGTGAGTCCACTGGAATAGGATTCAAGTCTGGTACTGTGATATTGTTGAGATCCATAATCTATACATGAGCGTAAAGTACCATCAGCCTTCTCCACAAAGAGAAGTAGGGAGCATACTGGGGAGGCACGCTATAATATTGAGCCTTTAGCTAACTTTCCCTTAAATCACACATCTAAGGCCACTTCCCCCATACAGTCAAAGGGTAAATGGGCGAAGATATACGCACCAGATCAACTGTGAGCTTGAACTCACAATCAAATTCTGAATGTGCAGTTAGTATATTGGCTGAAGCCACATCAAACGAAGATTCCAGCCCTTCCAAACAGGAAGGTAAGGGTACCTCCAGAGAGGGCTTCAGCAACGGAGCAAGACTGAGAGTATGGTTACAAGGCCATTGGGGTAGATCACTCTGAGAGTTTGCTTCAGACAAAGGGGATGACTAATATATGACCATTATTCAAAGTTAATGACAAGGTATCATCTTTTGAGTTAGTTCTGACGTCAAACTTTCGCCACCACTCTACCTCAAAAGAATGGGCACAGAAGGTTTTTGATTGATTGGAAACTGTTCTTCAAATGATATTTGCCAAATAAAAATTCATAAACCCCAGAACCTACAGCGTGGAAATACCTTAGGAAGCCTCTCCTCTAAGCATACCACCTGGCAATTAACTTAACTCAATATATCTGGCTAGGTCTTAAACAATAAAATTCTCAGAGGCACCTGTATCTACCAAAATAGTAGTGCTGATTTTCACTAAAGGGATGAAAGGGTAGCAGTCAGTAGAAAATACCCTGAATGGTCTTTATTCAAAGCAGAAAACGCCAACACCTCACCAGAAAACTCTTTATCAGGCATAAGCATTCCTCCACGATATGTTTTATTTAACCGAGGCAATCCAACCAGGGGACAGACAATACTAAAACGGAAACTCCAAAACTAAACCAACTAAAAATAAAACATGAATTGACCATCCTTTTTGGGTAGTGAGACACAAAAATAAATAAGAAAATTACCTACCAGGTGGCATAGCGGTGAGACGCTTGTCCAGTTATGGAGGAGGGGAGGGGGGATTAGGAGATTATCATCAGGCTCAGCATTGTAGAGGCGGATCAATGCTGAGAGCAAGGTTGTTGGGACATCTGCGAGATGAGGGTTAAGGTGGATTAGATAGTTGTTGAGATTGATAATTTGGGCCTGGATCAAAGCCTCTATGTGTTCAGCAGCATGGTGCTCAGCCTAGATGTGGGCGTCAAGAAGTTGTTTTAATTTCGAAATATTGGCTCTTGTGGTGTGTGTGGAAGGGGAATAATCTGCCAGTTCAGTGACATGCTTGACAGTGGTGGTGGCAGTTTCATAGTAGTGTTGGATTTCCTCTTTTATGGTAGGAGGAAAATTGGAGGGGAACAAGGGGAATGAAGCCCTTTTTAAATTCTATGACCAATTTTGCACATAGTTTGCTAAAACAGGGATTACAAAGTGAGGCCAACATGACCTCGGCAAGTTGGTGGTTGCTTTGAAAAAGGTGTCTTTGGGTTTGGGGACATATTTTTTGGTCAGGGCTGGGTATCAAAGTCTGAATTCAGATAAGGTACTAAATTAATTGGATAACTTGGTGGTGAAACAATTTCACCAGATAGATTAACTTCCTTCAATAAATTCCAGGGATTTTGGTTGATTCAGGAAGATATGGTGGTAAGTGACTTTGGTTGGGTAGGTTTTGGGGCGGGAAATTTTCTGGAATTAGATTGGTCCAAGCCTGCACCCAATTGGTTGGCATGGGTGTGCATTGGCCAGCTTGGGTTTGAGGTGCTAGATTTTGCTTCTGATTTGAGTTCATGGCCTGTGGGGGTGGGGGCAGCCAAATTCCCCACTTGAACGCTGTTGGTTTGGCCTCAGGGTGGAGTTGGTTGTGTTTGCAGGGTGTGAATCATATTGACATGCTTTTTTCATATGGTCCAAATTGAAACCGATGGGGCAAATTGTGCGACCATTATCAGTGCAGGCCCAAAAGAAATTGTAAGGTGTGGATGGGATATAGGCACATGGTGGGATGTGCTGGGACGTGTTCAGCTGGTGAGGGGTAATGGTTGCCATTGCCTGAAGTACTGCGAGGCATTCAGCACCACTTGGGACAATGAATTGGAGGATAGGGTTTTTGCCATAAGTGGACAACCGCAACATCGATTCTCATAGAGTGTTTGAGGAGGAAGATGTGAGGGTAGGTTCACAAAGGTTACCACAAGTGTGGTGTCATCTGGGAAGCGTGTTTGGGTGGTGGTAGTGGGGGCGTTTTTGTATATTAATGGCGTAGTTGCTGCAGTGGCTGTCCTCTTTGGTGGGGAATCCAATATTATTATAGCCCTTATAAAGGGTGGAAGTTGATAAACCCTGCTGAAGTAAAGGTGGTCATTGTTAACTCAATTATTGCTTTATCAGCATATGGGAATAGATGTCCATACTCGACGTGGAGGCAAAAGTGAATATTGGATTGGGGTAGGGCTAGAGGGTGGGGGCAGGTTGGGTAGGCTCATGTGAGGTGCAGTGCTAAGTCCCTTGGAGGGACATAGCGGCCAGATGTATTTGGCAGACTGGATGAGCCAGTCTGCACGCATTTTCCTGCTGGGTGGTAAACACTAGCGGATGGAGCACTGCTGCCCTATACTGGGACAGCAGGTGGTGGATCTGAGGACACAAATCTGGAAATTGGTGTGGTGGGGCA
>JAKSZP010013661.1:0-63346 GCA_022478985.1 Massospora cicadina | reverse complement strand
TTCTGGTTCCATGGGACTTGCACCTTTAAAGGGCAACAGCTGGGAAACTACTGGGCTTTGGGGAGCAAACTCATTGCAAGTTGAGATGTCAGACCCTACTGACATGGACAAGATAGCCACAGCAACTATGGGGTATGGGTTTGGAGTTTTGAGTGGGATGGGACTAATGTGGACAGGGATAGTCTTCTTTACAACCTAATTCAGTTGGAAAGAAGGGACCATTGCTGCGCCAATATCTATGAGAAAGGCAGAAATGGTAGAGATTAATGGTTGGTCAATTATGTCAGATGAACAGCAAGTAAGAATTAGACTGGCCTGCCAGCCCAGATGCCAGAGCACCCAAATGGCAAACCAGAATGCCAGAGGCACTGCTGCTGGTATGACAAATATGGAACTGGAAAGGGAGCCTAATTTTCAACAGATAAAAACTGAATTTTGGGGAGGGTTGTTTTTATTGAAAATTTAAGGAAGGAGAATGAACCAACAATTTTCTCATTGTGATGCAACTGATTAAATAGTCATCAATTTGGAGGGAAACAAGCTGGGATTGGGTCCCACAAGTTTGACCTAAGCGGCGATTTATTTGGGAATGGGCGGGTTAGTTCCCTGGGAACTGACATCATAAAATTTTGCGGCAGGCTGAGTTGTGGTCAGTTTGACCTCAAACGTCCAAACCAAAGCTCAGCTATGTTTCTGATGGTTGATGTGATGGCATTTGGCCTGACGAGTGGTGGGAATACCCCAAGACCACCCCACATATGGGTGGACCCATCTGGTTGGAAACAGGTTTGGGACGCTCAACCCGCCCATGCTCAGTTGCTGGGCCATTTGTTTGGTCAGTGGCATTGAATCAGGCGCAACGCCTGATTTGCCAGCAGGAAGCTTTGAAATCTTTTTGATGGTGTCTGATGCTATTACCTGCCTATTGGGGGTGATGCCTGATGGATTTGGGGGGGAGATTTTTTGATCATCATGTTAACCAAATTGCAACCATCAGGCATTCCAGCCAATAGATTGGACTTCATACCTTTTTGACCATTTGAAATCTGAGCATTGGGCTGATTGCCGCTCAAATTAATTGTGATCAATTCCATTTTGGTGATCTCAGTGCAGATTTCACTGATTCCTTATAAAATTTCTGCTGAGGGGAGTGTGGGTACCAGAAGTGTGATCTGAAGCGGAAGGGCTGTTACCCAGCACTTGTCTACCATGTGAGCGAGATCGCCCTGAGTAACGAGGAGTATGGCCATCCTCTTCGGTACCTTCTTGCTTGGGAACAAAAAATGGCCCGATCAATGCCCAGAGGACGTTCACTGGGACTTACAGGAACGATCTCCTCACCATGGACTACCTTAGAGCACCGGGGACCCAGCAATTCCGCCTCCTTATCTGAGCTAGGGGCCAGCAGTATCATCAGCAAGGACTCTCTTTTGGGGAGATTCCCCAAAGATGGCCCTGAGGGGGGATGCAAAGCAGCTAAACTTGGGCGCTTCCCCTGGCTGTGCCCATTGGCAGGAGGAGGCACCGCACAAGGTGCCTTGGGAGTGGTGACAGTACAGCTGGATTGTGCCAGGGCCTGGCCTCAATTGCCTGGGACACTGAAAAGGAGACCTCTAACAATCCAGGGATGGGATCCCACGTGGTATGAGCTGCTGCACTGGGATCCAGGGCCGCATGGAATGCGGAGATGGCGATCTCAACTGGAATGGGGACTGTGAGAGCCAGGACCGTGAAGGCCTCAATCAAGAAGGCTAGGTCCGTGGCTGCCTGTCCCAACATAAACAAGCGGAGGAGGCGTGCTGGTCTTGACTCAGGAGCTTAGACCGCTGAGGTAACCAGCGCCAACAAGAAGGTGGAGTTGCCCAGCTTGGCAGCAGAGCGGAGCACTCCCCTGACCCACCAATGGGCATCCCCATCCAAAGCGTCCAGGAGGGCCACACTATACTATGCATCAGAAGGGAATGGAGACTTCTCCCCATCTGCAGTGAGATGCACCTGAATCTCGGCCAGGACGCCCAGTTTTTAATTTACCACCTCATAGGAGGGGACAGGGGAAATCAACAACCCTGTTGTGTTTTCTGAAGGGATAACACTCTCCACTGGTGCCTGGCGGGCTGGGGACTAGTTAAAATGAGCCTAGCGGCAAGCCTGGATAAACGAGGCTACTGCCCAGCAAGAGAAGGCCAGGTCACAAAGGGAAAGCACACTCAAAGTAAGGGCAAAGGCCAACGCATCACCCACCCCAGTGATGAGGGCAGAGAAGGCCAAAACTAAGGGTCAGTTCATTATGTCATGGATGCGGCTAAGGAGAACTAGACTGGGCTCCCAGTCAGGGTGCGCAAGCACCCAGTGGAGGGCCCAGAATGCCAGGGGCATAGCGGTCTGAGAGACTAAAAGAAGTGGGGATCTACAAGTCACATGAGGAAAGCAAACACTCAGTAACATACCAAAGGCCCTTAAGGCAAACCATATGGTTGCGTTGGGGGCAACCACAAGTCTTATGGGACAACCACCAGAGGTTGGAGAGGCAGGGAGGATGACAACTCCTCTAAGGGGCGCGATTGCTGGCCTTCAGAACCTGAGGGAGAGGCTTGCGCGCCCATGGGAGGCAGCACGGGGACCACCCCATTGTTAGAAATGTGGGTGGAAGTAGGGAAAACCCCACAGTTGGGGCTGGAACTAAGTCTCCCCAAACAGGGACCCTCAGAGTCCTGCTGATCTCTGAACCCACAGCGGCAGGGGCAGCAAATAGAGCTGAACCCATGCGCAGTGGGCCAGGGACGCCTTGAGATTGCTCTCCCTGGGGAGCAAACTTGGCGGACTCATCATATGAATAAACAGAATGGTCTCCATTTAATGGATGTGACAGAATGAACGGAACAGCGGGCTTACCTTTGGGGGTGGGCCAGATGATCACATTGGCAATCCGCTGCCACATGGTGGGATTGAGTGACTGGATAATTCAGTCTGCAAACATCAGGAAAAGGATCTGGGCAACAGCACATCTCATCAGATCAAATGACAGAATGATGATTTAAAGGCTGTATCAACAATGGGTGGAGTCCACGGTGAATGGGGCAGATTTGCAGATTTTGTTTTTTTTAAAAAAGGGCTAAAAAGAGAATGAACCAACAACTGCCCTCGGGGGGCCAGTTGCCTTTTAAATGGTTTGATAGGCATAAGGAGGAGTTGGGGGATTGGTTGTTTGGGGAATGGGGAGGGGATTTGGTTGTCTGACTCGGAGGGGGGCAAAAGTGACTCCCAGTTCGGCAGAAGCTTAGAAAAATTTGAAAATTTTCCCAACTTCTTGTGACCAAGCCAAATTGATGCTGCCAATCCAGGTATATGTCTCAACTTGTCCAATTTGCATGGCTTAAGCATTCTAGATTTATCTTGGAAAGCAGGGGTCAACGGATTGGGTTTGGTGCAATTTGGGATGATCCCACAATCAGTTCACTCACACGATCCAAACCTCCTGGAACTGCCTCAGAACGTCAGACCCAATGATCCAAGCCATTTGCACCTGGGTTTCTAATCTGAGCCATATTCCAATCTGACTCCTGAACCTGACCAACCCAAACTGGCCTCCCCATTATAGAATTTACCAGCTGGCCTCCGACACTAGGATTTGCAATTTTCCCAGTTTTTCCCCATAGATGGCCTGGAGAGTGGGTGGCCTCTGGACCTCCCAAGCCTCCTACTGTGCACCACCTCCCTACAGGCCTCCTCTATCAATCCTACCAGGATTGAAGAGGAAGGAGGGGGAGGGAAAGAGGCAGCTTTGGGGAGAAAAGCTGTTACTGAGCCCTCATCTATCATGTGGGCAAGGTCACCCAACCATGACAGAGGGTCCACAGGAGCCTTGGGCCCCCTCTTTGACCGGAAAGGGTGCTGAGCCCTATCCAGCTTCAAGGGCTGGTCCCCAAGACTTACAATAGCACCTTGGTGGCACTGACAATATATTAGCTACTTCCACCCTAAGCATTATTTGGCCATTGCCATCAAGGAGGCCCCTGTCAGAATTGCAGATGACCACATAATTCACCCTTTTTACCAATTAATATATTTGATAGTTAACTTATAATCATATAAAATTGGCAACAGCAGCTGATTGATGGGATTATTGTCAGGCATCATCTCCAATGATATTTGAGGCTGCCAATTAATGAAATTATCATTGGGCGTCATCCCCAATGATATTTAAGGCTGCCAACAGATGAGAATTTCTTCAGGCATCATCCCCTAAAAAATCAAATAATAATTTGATATAGGAATGACACCCAATAGTCAAATTGTAGGAATTGATCAGAGCAGAATGCATTGGAGTTGTTGGAAATTACAAAGATGTTCAATGCCGGAGGAAGAGTAGAATTGTCATTGACCAAAAAAATTGGTTTTGAGTACCTAATACCAATTGTTTGGTCCGCTGAACACCCAAGGATTACGCTGCCTAAGGAACCCAAAGCAATGGTACCTGATGAGATTTAGTGTCTAACAGAGGGTCAAACCAGTATAGGAGCACAAATAATTACCAGTGGAAAGCTGAAAAGCTTTGTGCCAATTCTAACTATAAAAACCCCACATTATTCCCTAATAAAGGCAGATTTAAACTTGATATTAACTAAGGTGTTTTAACATTGGTTGTTTTAACATTACTCTTAAGAGAAGATTGCAAGGATCAGATATCCAAAAGTTGTTACTATCAAGTCTCCATTTGGCTCTGCATGAAGAGAATAGGGAAAGTGTTCCCTACCAGTACCAGAGTATCTTCAAGAGGAAGAAGCACCAGTTTAGCATTGGACTTTTCACTCAAAGCGGCTTTTGGGGATTCAACTCTAATAATAGTCTTCATACTATTATTGCCCCAGTTACTCAATTTCAATAAAATAATCAACACAAGGATCCACAAATCTTTGCAGTTGAAATCTAGGGCCATAAACGAGCAACTATCTAAGCCCAAGGTTTTAACATTGGTGATCACAACAGGGGTAGTTCAGTTTTCAAAAGTTAATTTATATAATGATAATTTATAAGGAAGAGCTTTGGAAGCTCTAGGCGGAACTACAGGCTGTCAATCAAAATATGCTCAGCTCGGCATCTCAAGCCAATGTTAGTACCTTAGAGGAGCATATGATCAAGATGGAAGAGATGCTCAAACAGTTAGAGTTAATGAATAATGACCTGTGTGGGAAAGTTGCCTCTTTGAAGCGAAAAGAGGGTGAACTCATTATAGAAATTTTATTTTAGAAAACTGAACAGGAAGTGAATTTATAATGCATCTGGAAGAATCATGAGGAAATGGCTAAAACGACTAAGCATATCAAGAAATTGAAAAAATACAAATGTGAGTGTGTACAATTCAAGGCAAATGAGGCCAAAGCAAAGGCATGCAAAACGCCAATTGGGAGGACCTCTCCGCCCCAAAATATGCCTAAACCATTCACTTGTGTATTGAAAATGACTCCCAAAGTCACTCCTGTAAGGAGAGTGTCTATAACTCTCCTATTCCCTGCATGGCAGTGCTCAGTGCACAGGCCCAACGCCAGGGAATTAGCCATTAGAATAAAAATCATTATTACCCAGCAGAGGGTGCTAAGGAAATATCTTAAGCAAAGAAATGCGATAAATAACCAGCCAAAAACGTCATGGTGCACACAGAGAGAAGGGGTAAACGACCCAGGGTGGATAGGACCTGGACGAACCAATGGTGCATGAGGTGATAATCTTTTTTTTTTAGTACTAGATGGTCCCAATAGAGGTGATAATCTTATTGTGTTTAAAATGGCAAGTTTAATGGAGCGCAAGACCTCCTTGAAGGGGTCCATGCACAGGATTGTTCAGAATAATATAAAAAATGTTAACATGGGTAATTTTATTTGGGAAGTTGACCAACAAGGAATTTTGGTTGGGGAAAACACATTTAAGTGTCGACGGGAGAAAATTGGGGTTTGCTGCATTGGACCCAAGCACTGACCCACCAATAGGGCAACACTCCCATCTGAATTTTTTAAATAAGCCAAAACTGACTTCACTCAAGTTATTGATTAAAGTTGGATTCGACCCAAACGTGTTGTTTCAAAATGGAATGGGTTTCAAAACCCCATTCCTCAATGAACCAAATGGAACTGTTCACATTAATTTGGTAGACCGTCCGTCTTAATGATTAGGCTGATGTGAGGGGCTGGGCCTTTGGCACCCCACTAGTACCAACCTGGGCATATTTTGCCCATACCCAGCGTTGGCCTAGGGTATGCCTCAGGTCAGGGAGGGCCTGTAGCCTCATCTTCTGGGCCTCCTGGCGCCCAGCCTTATCTTTGGGGTTGGTCCCCACTATGATGTCATTTGTGCATGACATTACCCTCTCCTCCCGATGGGGCTCACCCCCCTCCAGGGGCTTGTGCAAGGGAAAAGTTCTTGTGGGAAGGGGCCAACTTCATGGCGTCAACGGTTGGTTTAGGTTGGGATCCAGCAGCCTGGGGGAAACGCTTGTGGAACGCTTCAATTAGATCTTGGGCATGCACACAGTCGCGCGCTGGAACCCAACTGTTTTCTGCAGTGTCATAGCCCTTCCAGGATACCAGGTACTCGAGTCTTCTTTTAATGTGGCAGGAGGCAACTATTTCTTTCACCTCCCACTCTGGTGCCCCATCCACGAGATAGGCCTCAGGAGTCTCTGGTGGAGGGCCCTTGAACAATGTCAGTTTGCTCTCATGAAACACAGAGAAGATCTGGATTGAGGGGGGGAGATCTAGCTGGTGTGACAGTTGAGGTCTATCCTCAGCATCACATTGCCCTGATCTTTGGTAAGACAGGGCAGGCTGTGTCTGGATGTATGGAGGAGGAGGGGGCGTTGGTCCTGGCAAGGACGCCTAAGGGGCAGGAGCTTGAAGGAGGCCAAGGAGCAAGATGGGCGTCCAAGTTGAGGAAAAATGGGAATCGAGTAACATAGGTAGTTTTGAGATTTGATTTGGATTCGAATCAAGAATGGAATGGAATGGGTGCTTGGAAGTTTCGCGGTTCATTTGGGATTCGAAATGGAACTGGCGCAGAACTGTTGAGGATTGGAACTGGCACAGAACCATTGAGTGAGGATTCCGCGATCCTGCTGTAAGGTTTACACCAAGCATCAGTCAGATTAGCACCATAAGCTTGTGTTATATTTTATATTAGCTTTTAGCATGTGTATATAGGGAAGGAACTGGGAGCTGGAGGCTTCTCAGTTCTGTTTTCTATCAACTTGGCTAAATATTAAATAAAAGAACTTAAAATTCATATATTTATACTTTGAGTTTATTTTAAAATATTGCCTAACTGCAGCCATGTTTGGCTTGAATCAACAAGAATTGGACTTTGAGAGTGAGCTTGGGAGAGCTATTGCCTCCCTTTATACCTTGTCTTGGAGTCAAGGCATGTTGCTGGGGTTAAGTATATTTGCAACTGTCTTCCAGGGGTGCTTGTCCAATCTTGTAGCGCGCGCACAAGGAGAGTAGTATCAGGAGCCCTGTCAGCCCTATGGTCTGTAACATGGATTCTGTTGCCTAACTCATTTGTGGCTCATTGGAAGGAGCCAGTGCGTTACAGCTGGTATGAGGCATGTCCCACCTTTCTAACTACGCAGTAGGGGCCAATCCTCTTTGGTCCCAACTTCTTGCATGGCTGCTTGATAGGGATGTTACAAGCATCAAGCATCACGAGATCCCCTTCCTTGTATGCAGGACCCACTCGGCGCTTCCCATCAGAATTCTCCTTATACACCTGCATTGTCGCCTCCAAGCTTGTGGAAAACCCCTGGCGGACCTTCTTAATTGTCTTGGCAAAGTCCACCACCACTTCAACCTTAAACCCACAGCTGGGCTCCATGTTAAAGACAGGGTTAAAGCCATGGCTGGCGAAAAATGGGAACAACCAATTGAGGAGTGCAAGGTAATGTTGTAGCTAAACTGGGCCATGGGAAGGTGAGAAGCCCAATATGAATGATCTGCGGAGGTGTAACACCGCAGAAATTGTTCCAAGCACTGGTTCACTCGTTCAGTCTGCCCATCTGATTGTGGGTGATAGGCAGTCAAATGGCAAGGGCGAATATGGAGAGTCTTACACAACTCTTCCCAAAAGATGGAGGTAAACTGGGGTCCCCGTCACTGATAATCTCTTGGGGAGCTCCATGGGGCGCAAACACATGTGTGAAGAAAAGCCTGGCCATCTTAGCCGCGGTTATTGTAGTTCTGCAAGGAATGAAGTGGGCAAACTTTGTAAACCAGTCCACCACCATGATGGCATTGTAACCATCTGAGACAGGTAGTTCTACAATAAAATCCACCGATGGGGAAGTCCAGGGCCCTTCAGCTTTCTGGAAAGGTACCAACAACCCCGCTAAAGGTAGACAAGTTGGCTTCATTTAGTTGCAGACTAAACATTTCTTGCAGTACCACCCCACCTGATCAGGCAAGCCCTTCCAATTGTATGTGCGCCGGATAACTCTATGGTCTTTTCTTTACCAGGATGACCAATGGTAAGACCACCATGATGGTCCCAGATGATTTCCAGGCGAAGTGGTCCAGCAGGAACCCATAGGCGCCCCTGAAACCACACCATCTCATCCTTCATGTGATAGCCCCTGGAGAGATCCTCTTGATTCAACTCACACTTAGAAAGTAACATAGTATATTCCACTGCCAGAGGCTGAGAAAGGAATACCTTCCTGAACATACTATATTCCTCTGCGTTCTCCGGAGGTGCAAGCGCTGGCCCGCTGGCCAGGGGAGAGGGTCGTTGAGGAAGAAGTTTACCTGGAGGAATCATCACCTGTGTATTGAGAACTTCTACCTCCTTGGGATCAGGCGCTAAATCAGGGTTACGGCTCAAAGCATCTGCAAAACTATTATCCTTTCCCTTGGTGAATTCATACGTGAATGCAAATTGGGCAAGGGTTCTATGCCAATGGGTCTGCTGTGGGGTTAGGACATGAGGAGCGCGGTAGTAAGGTAAGGCATGGTGGTCTGTACATATGTGGAATGGTTGGGTAGAGCCATGCAAGTAGTGACGCCAAAATGTCAGCGCCTCCACCACTGCTAATAAATCCTTGTCATAAATGGCATAATTCAACTCTAGCAAAGACATTTTCCTAGAAAAATATCCCACCGGATGCTCTATCCCATCTTCGCCTACTTGTAACAAGGCAGCCGATATGGCGAAGTTGGAGGCATCAGTAGACACAATAAACTCCTTTGAAGGGTTGACATGGCGAAGAACAGACGTGGACAACAGGATGCACTTCACTGCTTGGAAAGCATTAACAAAATGGGGGACTACTGAAGCACCTTGGCACCGCTAGCCTTGTATAAGGGAGCCTCCACCTCAGACAGACTGGGAGTGAACTTCTTGAGGAACTTACACGTCCCCAAAAAGCTCCTTAATTCCTTAACTGAGGTGGGGGTAGCCTTTCATGAATCGCCTTCTCCTTGTTTGGAGTTATCATGTGTCCCTGATCAAACACGATGTTGCCCAGAAATGTGACCTGGGACTTGAAGAGCTCACACTTTGTTATTTTCAATGTAAGGCCGGATGCCTTTAACTGCTTTTCCACTTGCCAAAGATGAACTGTATGGGACTCTTGATCAGGAGAAAACACCAGGATATTATTCATGTAGGCAACCGCGCATACCCCTAACAGGTCCCCCAAAGCTGCATCAATGCGGCGTTGAAAGATAGCAGGGGCATTATTAAGCCCAAAGAGCATGACCCAAAACTGGAAGATCCATTTTCTGGTACAGAATGCAGTCAACCAAACTTGTCCCTTTTTAATCCAGATCTGATTTATTTCATTGAGGCAATCCAGCTTGGAGAAGACCTTCGCCTTCTCCACATAGCGTTCAATCTGTGAATCCAAAGGGATGGGATGGAGGTCTGGTACAGTAACGTTATTGAGTTCCCATAGACTATGCAGGGGCGTAAAGTACCATCAGACTTCTCCACAAAGAGAAGGGGGAGCATACAGGGGAGGTACGCTGAAAAATCGCACCTTTGGCTAACTGTTCCTTCACCCACACATCCAACGCCTCTTCCTCCCGGACAGTCAATGGGTAAATAGGGGAAGAGATACGCACCAGATCCACTGTGAGCTTGAAGTCACAATAAAACTTGGAGTGCTCAGGGAGTGCATTGGCAGATGCTGCATCAAAAGAGGATTCCAAACCTTCCAAACAGGAAGGTAAGGAAAGTCCCACGGAGGGCTTCAGCAAAGGAGCAAGATGAGGAGTGGGAGCATTGGGCCAATGGGGTATTGTGTCCTGGGCGTTATCCTCTGACAAAGGAACAATCAACTGGTGACCGTTTACCAAAGGCAGGGATAGAGTGTTTTCTTTCAAATTAGTCCTGACGTCAAACTTTCTCCACCACTCAACCCCCAAAATAATGGGAAATAAGAGGTGCTTGATAGCTTGAAAATGGTCAGACAGAAGATAGGCACCCACCTGGTAGTCCACTAACCCCATGACGTTCAGTGTAGGGATACCTTGAGAAGCTTCACCTCTAACCATACCACCTGGGGAGTAATTCAACTCAATGTAGTCAGCAAGGTTATGGTCAATAAAATTGTTAGAGGCACCAGTACACACTAAAATAATTGTAGTGAACTTCTCCAAAGAGGATGTAAGGGTAGCAGTCAAGAGGAAGTATCCAGAGTGGGATTTATTCAACGCAGAAAATGCCCCCATCTCACCTAAAAGTTCTTCTGGATTGAGCAAACCATAAGGGTAGGTTTGGGAATCATAGAAGGGGGAGGGATAGTTGGCCACTCTTACTACTGAGGCCACATACCCCTCCATGCCTTCTGTAGGTGCATAAACATTTTCATATTGTAGGCGCAGCTCTTTTTCAACTTCCTGAGTGCTGCAAATCATGGTAGAGGTCAAACGGGAATTTTCTGGTGTGATTCCATACACAGGAATGGGTTCCAGATCTGAGCCATGAGAGGGCCAGTATGGTTCAGAGGTATATATCAGGGTTTCGCTATAAAGCGTGTTTTTAGACGTGAAATACCCTATCCCTTGAACCATGACAGAATGACCAATGTTATCCATGGCCAACACCCCTAGGTCCATCTGCGCTAATTTTGACAGCATCAGCTGAATGCGCGGGTGAAGGGAAACTCATTTATTTAATTCAAAAGTGACTAAATTTGGTGGAAAGTTGGGGAATCACAACTTTTGGACCTCAAAGCGTCCGTATCCACCAGGTATGAGCAAAAAGGGTGGATATTTTCCAGTTGGAGGTAACCATAATAACGTTGGGTTGCTCCAACTATCAGGAAAGTAAGAAACTGTTGTGCAGCTAATGACAACTGAGTTTCACAGCTGGCGCCCACTGTTCCCACTTCAGAAAAGATTCACATAGAAAAAGTTTGTGCACATGAAGTTGAGTGGTTGGTTGACTAATGTAAGGAGAGTGTCTATAACTCTCCTATTCCCTGTGTGGCAGTGCTCAGTGCACAGGCCCAACGCCAGGGAACTAGCCATTAGAATAAAACTCATTATTGCCCAGCAGAGGGTGCTGGGGAAATAATAACTTAAGCAAAGAAATGCAATAAATAACCAGCAAAAATGTCGCGGTGCACACAGAGAGTAGGGATAAACGACCCAGGTTGGTGGGGACTTGGAAAAACCAATGGTGCACGAGGTGATAATCTTATTGTGTTTAAAATGGCAAGTTTAACGGAGTGTGAGACCTCCTCAAAAGGGTCTGCGCACAGGATCGTTAAGAATAACATAATAAATGGTAACATGGGGAATTTTATTTTGGGAAGTCAACTAACAAGGAATGTTGGTCAGGGAAAACACATTTAAGTGTCAATGGGGAAAATGGGGTTTGCTGCAGTGGACCCAAGAACTGACCCACCAGTAGGGCAACACTCCCATCCAAATTTTTTAAATAAGCTGAAACTAACTTCACTTAAGTTATCAATTGAAGTTGGATTTGACCCAAGCGCGTTGTTTCATAAATGGAATGGGTTTCAAAACCCCATTACTTGATGAACTGAATGGAACCATTCACATTAATTTGGTAGACCATCCGTCTTAATGATTAGGCTGATGTGAGGGGCTGGGCCTTTGGCACCCCACTAGTACCAACCTGGGCATATTTTGCCCATACCCAGCGTTGGTCTAGGGTATGCCTCAGGTCAGGGAGGGCCTGAAGCCTCATCTTCTGGGCCTCCTGGCGTCCAGCCTTATCTTTGGGGTTGGTCCTCACTATGTTGTCATGTGCACATGACAACTCCTATGGCTTCTCAAGTAGCTGGGTCAGGATCTTCTATAAGCGGAGCAACTGAGAATTTTGAAATAAGCTGAAATTGGCCACCTTTCACTGGTATAATACCCTGGGATTTTTCTGCTTATTTGAGATGAGCATGTTTGGCTATGCGGACTGTCAAAAAGTGGTGACTCTAATGAACTGCCTTAGCACAGATTGCCAAAATCTGGTGCTACATCACCTCAATGGAGATAATTGGTCATACACGGAAGCAAAAGCAGGCATTATGTTGGAGTTTGGAAGCCCTACTTGGATGGCAAATTGTAAATAAGAGTTCATGGGTATCTAATTCTTTAAAGATGAGACCCTAGCTATTTTCACCGACTGTTTTTACCAAGAAGCCCAGATATTGGCAGGAGTGAATGTGTTAAGTGACTTTAATGCATGCATAGCCATGTAGTTGGCACTTTGTCCCTACTGAGAATTGCATTGGATTATGGTGGTTGCACTGGTGACTCAAACAACAGCTTCTCAGATGGTGGACCATCTGAAGATGCTTGGAGCCACGTTTGATTATCCCAATCACACTTTTAAAGTAATTCAAATGAAGGCTCAAAATATTGTCAAATTTGCCAAACCATCTAAAGAATCTGAGAGGTGAGTTATGTTGGAGAATAAACCTGAAGTTCAAAAATGAGCGGACAAATTGCCAATCCGCTGTTTCCAATGTGGGAAGTCAGGCCAAGTAATTTCCCAATGTCAGGAAAGAAAGACGAAGGATCAGATAAATCTTGTTCAAACCCAAGAAACTGGTTCAGATTTGGGAAAAGGACCAGCAGTCTATATCAGGGACATTCTAGTACTGCTGATAAACCTGTCCCGCCTGACATAATAAATAAAGAAATTGATATCTCTGACCTATTCATGGATGATGACTCACCTGATCTTCTCCTTCAGGGAGTTAACTTAGATGCTAATGCTATAACTTGAGCAAAAGCAAAGAGGATCAATCCTGAAATTGTTAATGAGGTCGCTCGACCCTACATGTTACAATTAGCAGAGAAAGTTAAATCCGCCAAAAGCCCAGAAAACTTAATCAAAACGAAGTTGGATGAGGTGAATGTTTCTTTACCTATCAGCGCAATCAAGGAATCATTCCCTGATTTATCCACTCAAATAATCCACACACTTGATTTGGTGAATAAGGCTGCTATCCATTCAATAAATACTTTATTGCAGTACTTGGAGTGTACCTATGTCGATATTCTAGTCAATAGGATAAGAGTCTGAGCCATAATTGATAGTGGAGCGCCAATCAACATCGTTTTCACCAAATTAGTGAAACATATGAAAAACTTGCCAGATTTAGAGCACTGAAAAGAGTATGGAATGGCTGAACCAGACGTTACCATCTCAGGTGGAGCCTACAGTGCGCTACCACTTCAGTTTGGATCGCTGATGGTGTCAGCTACTGCCATAGTGCTGGCCAATCCAAACTATGATATACTTATTGGGACAGAGTTCTTGAGAAAGTATGGGGTAAAATGTGATTTAAAAAAACACCCTGATGATATTGGGGCAGACGTTACCTTTGGTTTACCAGTGAAAGGGAGAAATTCCGCTAACAAAGAGAAATAATTTTGTCAATTTAATTTATAGTGATGGTATTATACCCATTTGCTATAAACTAGTTGGATGAAAATGGAAATTAATACCAATGAGAAATTATGGAGAATCTTAGGATACCTCTAATGATGAATGCAGCAAACACTATTCCACTGGGGGCTCAAATCATAGTTAACACCATGTTAACAATAGAACTTCCAGAACAGCTATATTGGGAAATCATCAATCCCTGGGAAAAATCAAGGATCAAACTGTGGGTTGTGCCAGGGATCTTAATGCCAGGTCACAAAGAGATATGAGTACTAGTAGCCAATCTGAGAAAAAAGCTGATGAAAATTGAAAAAAATCAGACCGTTGCATTTCTGCACTTGCTCCTGATGGCAGAACTATACGCTTTTCATGATTTTGGATTGTTTTCTGAAATGGGTTTGCTGGTGGAAGTTACCAAAAGTGTCAACATATTAGTGGATCGTGAGCAGCTAACCAATCTGACTGAGAATCAGCAGGAGGATGTGCTCCAATTATTTGAAAATTATTGAGAGATATTTGCTAAGAACGATCATGACTTAGGATGTGCAAAAAATGCACTCCACAAAGTTGATACTGGGGAATATCCACTGATAAGAATGAGACCTGTTTGTAGGTCAAGAGCAGCGGAAGCAGAGGTCAGCAATGAAATAAGCAATTTAGTGGAACATGGGTTACTCGTTACATCATCAAGCCTATTGATGAGTCCAATCATTTTGGTAAAAAAGAAGGACAAATCAAATCAAGTAGTGATTAACTGTCACTGACTAAACAAGATCACTAAAAAAGACTCCTATCCGCTACCCCAAATTGATGACATGCTTGATCGCCTGGGGGAGGCAAAATACTTTTTGTCTATGGACCTGACTTTGGCTATTGGCAAATCTATTTTTCAAAAGAAGATCAGGAAAAATGTGCAATAATTACCGCACAAGGACTGTACCAGCTGACCAGAATGCCCCAAGGTTTATGCAAAGCACTGGCAACTTTTCAGCGTGCTATGGATTCAAAACTTAGTGACCTGAAGCTATCCTGCGTGCTAGTATACTTAGATGATAATAACGTCTTCAGAAGGACCTTCACAGATCACTTGGAGCATATGGAGGAAGTTTTCAAGCAGTTGGCAATGGCAAATCTAAAAATTAAGCTAATAAAATGCATTTTTTTAAAAAAGAGCTTGAATACTTAGGATTTGTTATAAACTCTAATGGATTACAACCATGACCCATGAAAAGAGAAGCTATCAAGCAGATGTTGATCCTGTAAAGTGTTCTGAATATTAAAGTCTTTTTGGAAATGGTTGGGTACTATTGCCAATTCATCAAAGACTTCGCTAGAATTGCTGAACCCTTTATTTTACCTACTCAAGGATCCAAAAAAGGGATTTTTGTGGAACAAAGAGGCCCAGAAGTCGTTTGATAAGCTCCAAAAATATCTCATGAGCAGCCCAGTGTTAAAATATCTGAATTTTAGTTGGGAATTCATAATTCAAGCAGATGCCTTGTTAACGGCACTTGGAGACATTCTAAGTCAATTAGATGACAATGGGGATGAACATCCAGTAGCCTACATGAGCAGAACACTGTCACCAGTGGAAAGAAACTATACCATGACAGAGTGAGAATGTCTGGCAGTCATCCATGCCTGTAAACAATTTTGAGTTTATATACATGGAATGCACTTTAAAGTCATAACTGAACACTCATCCCTGAGATGGCTTCATAACCTGAAGGAACCAGAGGGCCGGTTGTCTTTATGGGCTTTAAAGCTGCAATCCTACAATTTCAAAATTATCCACATGGCTGGAGTGGTACATAAGAATACCAATAGATTGTCTCAATTGCTTGTTGTTCATGTGATCTATCATCAGGCTGATGTACTATTTCAGCGGATGATCAAAGGAGAAATTGGGAATGAACTTCAAGAAGTATAGAATGCATTATGAAAGGCCATGGAAAATACCAAATTTAAGAACAATCAATTATACAAAACAATTGAAGGAAAATGGGTTTTATATCCTAAACCATCAGAACGAGCAGAAATCATTTAAGCCACTCATAAGGTCATCAGCCATGGTGGCCTAAGAAACAGTAAATCATATTCGCCAGTGTTATTACTGGGAATTGATCAACTACAATGTTGCATATTACCTAGCCTGTTGTGTGGAATGTCAGCTTCACAAGCCACACAAGAACATCATAGGGTACTGGCTATTATGCCCTGGTTTCACATGGAACACGGTGTCCATAGATGTTATGGGACCATTGAGTGTCAGCACCAGAGGAGTGAAGTATATAATTGTTACAATAGATCATTTAACCCAATGGGTTGAAACAAAAGCCCTCTGCAAAGTAGATGCAATGAGTATGGCGAAGTTTATACTTGACCAAGTGATCTATTGGCACAGTTGCCCTCAAGTTATTCTCAGTGACAACAGAACCAAATTTACTTCACATGTGATTCCCAGGCTAAAAAAATTAATGGGAATCCGCGGTGTTGTATCTGCCCCCTATTGTCCAGAAATGAACGGAATGGTGGAAAGAGTGAATGCAACTCTAGCCTCAACATTACGAAAATTGGTCATGGGGAAAACTTCCTCTTGGGGAGCATACCTGAGTTTGGTAAAATTCACTTATAATATTGGTTGATAAATTGGTGACTGAGAAAATGCTGTTTGAACTGTTATATGTGCAGAAAGCCTCATTATTGCCAATATTGTATTCAGCAGTAGATCCATCTTTGGGAATGAGTACTGAACATTATCTATCCTGAATGGCTGATATCCTTATTGAATTACAATCTTGAGCATTTGAGATGACAATGAGAAAAAGAATCAATGTGAAGAAATTGGACAACCAGAATTGATCTACATTGAAAGAATACCATGTGGGCAATAGGGTAGCCTATTGCGATACCCATAGGTTTGGGAGAAAAAATAAGTTGGACGCCCTATGGATGGGACCACTTGAAATTATCACCAAATTGGCAAATGATGCCTAAACAATCAAGAATAATGAGGATGGTCGCATAGTCAATAGAGTCCACATAAAATACTTAAAATATTGGATTTAAAGGGAATAAATAAATAAATAATGGAATATATATATATATATAATAAAAATAAAAAAGATAAAAAGATAAAAAGATGAAAAAGATGCATAAAATATAAAAAGTAAAAAATATTAAAAACAATTTTAATTTGAGCGTGATGCATCTAGCAAAAAACACCTACCAAGCATGGAGGAAGGGATAAATTAATGGGCATGAGTTTTAAGCGGATGGCGGGATTAGGATGGGCTGAAACTAGATCTGCCAAAATAGTACCTATCAATGAGATGTTGAGACCCATCCTGGGGTTTGTACAGGTGGACCAGTTGATCTTTAAGCAAACGATGCAAAGATGGGACTGGCGCAGCATGATGCCATGGGAACTGCACTCAAGAAGAGGCAGCAATGGGTAGCAACCAAGGATATAAAGTCGTCAAACCAAGCAGATCATATGGGCATTGAGTGTGGACAGACCTGCACTCCGCTGAGGACATAGAGATATGATAACCAAATATGAGCTCAAGCTAAGGCGACTTACATCCCTAAGGTTTCTATCTTCTGTTGAATATCTGGTCAAGAGAGGGGGATATGTCAGAATTGCAGATGACCACATAATCCAACCTTTTAACCACTTGATAGATTTGATGATTAATTTATAATTATATACAATTGGCAACAGTGGCTAATTGATGGGATTATCATCAGACATCACCCCCAATGATATTTGAGGCTGCCAACTAATGAAATTATCATTGGGCATCATCCTCAATGATATTTGAGGATGTTAACAAATGAGAATTTAGTCGGGCATCATCCCTTACAAAATCAAACAATAATTTTTCTATGGGAATGACACCCAATAGTCAAATTATATGGAATTTTTCAGAGCGGAATGGATTGGAATTTTCAGAAACTACCAAAACATTCGAACACTGGAGGAAGAGTAGAATTGTCATTGGCCAAAACAATTGGCTTTTAGTACCTAATACCAATTGTTTAGTCCGCCAAATACCCAAGGAATATGCTTCCTAAGAAACCCAAAGCAATGGTACCCAACGGGATTTGGTGCCTAACACTGAGGGTCAAACCAGTATAGGAGCACAAATAATTCCCAGCGGACAGCTAAAAAGTTGTGTGCTGATTCTAACTATAAAAACCCCAAATTATTCCCTAATAAAGGCAGATTTAAACTAGATACTAACTAAGGTGCTTTAACATTGGTTGTTTTAACATTACTCTTAAGAGAAGATTGCAAGGATCAGATATCCTTAAGTTGTTACTATCAAGTCTCCGCTTGGCTCTGCGTGAAGAGAATAGGAAAAGTGATCCCTACTAGTACCAGAGTATCTTTAAGACGAAGAAGCACCAGTTTAGCATTGGACTTTTCACTCAAACGTGGTTTTTTTGGATTCAACTCCAATAATAGTCTTCATACTATCATTGCCCCAGTTACTCAATTTCAATTAAATAATTAACACAAGGATCCACTAATCTGTGCAGTTGAAATCTAGGGCCAGAAGTGAGCAACTAATCAAGCCCAAGATTTTAACAGCCCCCAGAGAACCACCCCAATAAAGTGCTTGAAGGCCTTATACAGATAAGGTTTCATTATTAGTCTCCAAGCTCCTCCCCAAAGGGTAATCGCCCAGATCCTTTCAATGGTCCACTCTCCACCCTACAATATACCCTTGTTGCCTGTCTAAGCTCTAAAGTAATCCTTCCAGTAGCCTGGTAGATTACTCGCACTTGGAATAGCCTCTTGATAGATGTCCCAGCTGGTACCGAGATCCTTGTTTAAACTGTCCTTGCAAGTCTTAGAGAGGTAGTCCTCTAATATTGGAGCCCAACAAATGGATTTTCCTTCCTGAGCAACCTGTGCAATCCACTTCAGCTGAAGTGCTTTGATCATACTTTTAAAGTTAATCAGACTGATGCCCCCTTCTTCATCTCCTGACACAAGTTAGAGTAACTAGTTTTTGACGCTCGCCCTCGCTAAATGAACTGGATGATTGAAATCTGTATTCTTTTGATGGAAGATGCCGGTGGTGGAACAAATCTGGCAATGTACCATAGTCTGGAAAGAATGAAAGTGTTCACGACAATGGCCCTAACCCAATAAGATAAGTTAAGCCATTGTCATTTCCAATCTGCTTTTTTAAGGTACACTTCAAGTTTGAGCCAAATTTTGTGCAGCGACGCCCACCCAAAGATGGGGAACCTGAGGTACAGGAACTTCTCCCCTGTTGCTATCCAAAAATGAGCTCTTTGGTGCCACACCCAACATCGCCATTCTGCTTATGGGACAAGACCTATATTTTGACAGATTGACCTTTGCGTTGCTTGCATTATGGTACATCTTCATAATGTTCATTACCACCTTCTCCTCCTCCTCTGACAAAACATAAATCCATGTATCATCCACAAACATGAATGAGAGTACTCCTTACCATTGATGGCAAGTTTCCTCCGGTCTGACTTTCGCAGAGCCACTGAAAGGGTCTCTATCGCAAGAACAAACAACAGGAAAGGTAGAGCTATCCCTGAAGCACGCCCCTACACACCTTAAAAGGGTGGGAGAGGACCCCATTGATATTGAAAACTGATGAGGCTTCCCCATAAATTGCTTTAAGAAGTCTTAACAAATGCCCCTTGATTCCAACCCTACTTAACACTTTCCAAAGAAATTTATGATTCACCCAATCATATGCCTTCTCTTGATCAAGGAACAGTAGCCACTGGGACCATCTAGTGCCAAAAAAAGGGACAGTAGCCACTCCCTCTGGTCATACTGTTTAATTTCCCACTCTTCTATCAGGGGAAGCAGCATCGAATTGTCAGTAATTGAACGTTCTGGGATAAACATATTCTGCTCTTTCCCAACAATGTCTGCCACAACCCCCTTTAGTCAATTGGTTAGGATCTTTATTAAGATATTAAAGTCAACATTATGCAGAGTTAAAGGCTGATAGTTCCCCATGAGGGAGGGATCGCCCTTCTTATACATCATTACTACTACGCCTTTTGAAAACGCCAGCTCAAATGTATTAGAGTCTAGGAGTTGATTGTATAGCTCAGCAAGCATATAAGACTTATCTACCCAAAATAACTTGTAGAGCTCCAAGATCAACCCATCCTCCCTGGGAGCCTTGCCATTTTTGCCTTTGTGGATGGCGTCTAACACCTCTGACTTGTGAATCCTGCTACACAGTTGCAGCTGAGTCTCCTTTCGAAGTACCCCTAGTCCGCTTGTGAGTACTTTGGATGCCTCTGGGTCATTCTCAGAGAGGCCATAAAGGTCCTTATAGTAGGACTTGGCCACCTCAGCCATGCGAGCTGCATCCTTCACCTTAACTCACTCATCACAAAGTGAAAAGATCCTTGCTGAGGGTCTAAATGTCCCTATTGCCTTGTGGAGTAGAGCCACATTGCTGTTAGAATCCTCATCCCACCTGATTTCCTTTGTTTGAGGCGATCCACCATGAAGGCTCCCATCGATTTAGCATACAATTTAGCCTTAGCCGTGTAGGCGGATGCCCCCATGACCACAGCCTTCTTGCAGGTACTCTTGAAGCTCTTTTACAAAGTTACATACCTAGAACGAATGGTCCCTAGCTGCCTCCCAATGAGACCACACGACATCTTGAGATCAGCCTTCATCTGCAGTCATTTTACTGGTGCATCTGGATTCTCCACAATCTGGCTTCTCCACCACCTCACCTTCTTACCCATGATTTTCTGAAGTGGACTCCACTTCAGGAGTTCAGGGTTCAGTCTCCAGATCCCTTTCCTCACAGAAGCAACCTGAGGGTCAATAATCTGCAGTTTGAGGGGCCTGTGGTCCAAAGCACCTGGATCATGATTCCAAAGGATCAACTTGAAGCGACTTAGGAGAGGCTGGGGCACCGACACAAGGTTAATGCAGGAGAAATGATCCCGCTGAACGTGATTTCACCCAGTCTCTCCCTCCCCACCACAGCCCACTCTCCACACATCCAGTAGGCTAAGATTATTCATTAAACCAGCCAACTCATGGGCTTCAGGATCAGAACTTCAGTTGCCTGAAGCCCCAACCCTGTCATCCCTAAAGCAGACACAATTCATGTCTCCCCCAGAACTCCTGACCCCCTGATGCCTTCCTCCTGGATCCTCTGGCTGAGCTTCTAAAAGAAGGCCTTCCTTTAAGACCCAGATTTGGGCGCGTAAATGCCAAAGAACCAAATTGATTCCTCACCAAACTGTGACATTACTGCCACTGCTCTTCCAGGAACCAATACCCTTTTATCCAACACCTTGACCTTGGTCGCCCACCAGACCAAAATAACCCAATTTAGTTTTTCCCCTCACTCTTCCCTCCCCTAAGGGCGAGTCTGAGTTTGGTTGATCCACCAAGTGAGTGTAAAATGATTGCTTTAGGAAACTGGAAAGAATAGTCCTCTTCCACTCCAGGTTTAGACTTAATCTCAGTGAGGAAGACAATGTCTATTGCATGTTGTTGCAATCGGAGTTTCACCCGCTGTTGATGCCTGAGTCCATTCAGACTCCACACGTTAGCAAATTCAACCCTGATTGCCATAGTTTTAGACTGAAGAGGCTTTGGTGTCAGGATCTGGGTAGTCCCCATCCTCTTCCATATCAGTTGGTTTAGGGGGACCATGTTTCTTCCTCCCCTTTCCAGTACTAAACTGAGCAGGGTGTGGTGGCTGCTCAGTTACAGAAGCCTCCAGTCTTGCCATTTCCAGGGTCCTCAATAGACCTCTTCACTATGGTTGGAGGCATTGGGTTAGAAGGCATTGGCCCACCATTGCTAGCAGGCAACAGCCCCTCACCTCCGCCTCTTCCCCTATGGGTCTCACATGCTCTGTCCCGCTCACATCTTTAATGGTTGCCTGCCTCTTATGCGATTGAGTGATGGTGAGAACCCCATCCGTTTAGGAAGCGGCCATGTTCAAAATGTCCTTTGCAGATTGGGACAAAGCGCCACTTAGCTCGATTTGGAGTCCATTAGCTTCCTGCGCCTTCCAGGTCTGCTTTGACTCCTTGTTGACCTTTCTGGCACCTTTCAGCACCTCAGTCACCGCCTCTGAAGTGTTGCCAGCCGCTGCTTCCTCCCTTGCTTTGGTTGACAACTAAGTCAGCCTCTCCAACGTCTTCTGGAGAGCCAACTTATCTTTCTCTGAGGGCACCATTGCTGGCACCCTCGCGCTAGGCCTGTTAGTCTTGGACACTGCTGCAGGAGGTTAAACCTGAGGACACTTGGCTCTGATGTGCCCCTTCACACCACACAAGAAGCACCTGTCCAGTTGTATTATAGGGACACTCCAGATTCCCATAGTGACTGAACAAGGCAATTCCACATATGATTTTAAAGTTTAGCCATCAAAACCCAGTCTTCATATACCACGGTGAACTTTTTCTAGCTACCGTCCTTCTGCTTCAAGTTCTTTACCAGCTTTTATCATTAAAAGAGATCACTCTGCTAAAGCCTTTCAACTGAGACATCATGGCCCCTCTAGTGATAACAGGTAATATCTCTCAGAATGAACCTTCCAATCTTGGTACTGATGTCAAGACATACAGCCTCCTCATTCTTCGTGCTCAAACCAGAAGCCAAAACCTGTCCCTTTTGAAGATTGACTGGAAAGTCATAAGTTTTAACACAGGAGTCAAACGTGAAATATGGAGTGAGGCGAACTTGCACACCTCAATCACCCTGACCATGACATCTCCTTTAACCACTCAGTCTTCACTTCCACGGCGTGAACCCACTTGAGGCTCTACACATCATGCTTGTTATCAGATCCTTGGAGGGGCCAGAGTTCCCCACTTTGAAAAGCTTGGTTCCAACCCCAAATCCATTAGAAGCAACTGCTGCAAAGGAGACTGGAGCCTTCTGTGCAGCAGTGGTCACCCCCACTGTAGATTTATTAATGGAGTTGGTATCTCCAGTTTGGTTTTGTGACGAAGTTTGCTTTATGGGCCCTTTTTGTATGGGAACCATTGCAGCCCTTTTGAGTTAGTCCGTCAATTTGGTATATGAGTGCTCTCGCCTTTTTCTGTACCAGTGTAAGCCCATCTAAGCTACTGGCTGCTATCCAGGTTATAGGCCAACTTGGAAAACTGCAGTGATTATTGTAGACAGGTGAGCTTAAGCCCAGACAATCAGGATTACCCCACCCTTGGCACTAAGACCTGCTTTTACAGCGCCCCACCTCATAGAAAAGTAGTGTGACAGACAATATGCCCAACTCTTGCCTCCCCCATAATGCCCATATTACCCCCATAGGAAGGTGGAAGCACCTGCAAGAACAGGTTGGGTTACAGTCATTAGCTTTCATCCCACATCTCATCCAGGCCACTACAGGACCCTTCTAAGGTGCCTCTCTGGGTTCTGGCGTTGGCTACTCACCCATGTTTCCATGAGCTTTCCTTGGTCACACCACGTGATGGCCCCAGCTTACCCTACCTAGCTCCCAGATTTTCTATTTTTTACATGCTATCCAGTGTATCATATCTTTTAGTTAAAAAGTATAAGTACTTTAAATAACCATATAACTTATATCAATTTTATTTAAAGCTCTATTCACTTTATAAGTTATATTTTCCATTCCCAGTTTGGAAGCCAAAAATTGCTTTTTAAAATAACTTAGTAGCTAGATAAATGAGGGGATATAGCTGAAAAGCTTTATAGACTTAAAAGTTAATTTTTATATATTCATCACTTTACTAAAGTTAGATTAGTACAAAGTAATGACCAGACTTTACTAAGTATTTACCACCTGCCAGTTAGTTGCTCATGGCCTGAAACATTCATTTAACCCAAAAATCAGGCAGATCTATACCTTTTTAGGGCTATAAGTGATATAATAATTTTACATACATTACTACCTGACCTTTTTACTGTGTTATATCTAATAGCTGCCTTTTTATGCAGGAATTATAGGTTTCTACCATAATTACTAGCAAGCAGCATACTAAAATTTCTAATAACCTTAGGAAAGCAGTAGACACATAATTTAAAACATATAGGTTGTGACATATATTGCTCTTCTAACAAATCATTTACTTTATGGAGATTTAGAAATATAAAGGATATAAATATTTTTAATATACTAAAATTAAAAATAGTTAATAGTTATAGAGGAAGTAGATGTAGACATAGTTAGACTGTTAACTCTTCATATTAAGTATACAGAAATGATACAATTATATAATGTTGAATATATGAATAGTTTGAGTTAATTATAAGCTTAATTGAAATCAAGCAAATCTAGCATATTATATATCTATATATATATGAATAAGAGTTATGATATAATATCATAAAGGGCTATCTGGGTCTAGTTATTGACGAAACCTTCTTTAGATGATACATCTCAGAGATTAAATATAGAGCCAGTGATTAGTATAGTGTGACATTATTTTATTCTAGTAACTTATGCTTTTTATAATATCTACTTGATTTAGTATCTTAGTAATCTATATTTGGCAGGCTGACCAGGGGACAATACTAGTAAAAAGCCAAAGGCTAATATATAACTCAAAAATTATCTCTAAACTTGCTTGTATGGTGCCAAAGCGCCTAACTTGAGATAGACAACGGGAAAAGTGCCAAGAGTTTCTCAGTACACCACTTGAGAATAACTAAAGGCACAAACAACTGCTGATAGAAGTTGTATAGGAGCAATAGTGGGATGAGGGTCAAAATAATCACGGGAACATTGCCTTAGATAATCTGAGCCATAAAAACATCTTGAATATATTCATCCAAGTGGTATTAATTTTGTATAGTTTGGGTTACTGGACAAAAGAAGTAAGTTGATAGGATTAACATCCTGAGAAATCCCTCTGACAATATAGACTATGTAGTCGAGGCCCAAATTTAAAGATTGACTAAAATTCTGTTAATTTGTGCCATATGGTCAGGTGAGTTATATCATTCAACTTGATTAACTTATATTAAAGTTAGTATCTTCTGGATATATGTACTCAATATACAGTGCAAGTCAACTGTTGCATATGATGGAAATAATGAGAACATCAAAGTTGTGGTGCATTGTATTATCTCAACTTTCATCAGTAAAATCAATGTTTGTTTAACTCCAAAATTAAGTAGGATAATTTGAACAATGGTAGATGGAAGTATTAATAAATGAGGTTAGCTGAGTTATCTCCTAAACTAGAATAAAAGAATTATAATTATCTCACCATTTACTTTAAGTAATATATTAATTATATAGTATAGAACTTACTAATTTTTGGTAAAGTTCTAACTATATGATGTCTTGGTGAATCATGTTGCCAATGGCTCATGCACAATCATCCCTTCCTAACCAGTATCCTTATATTTTTCTGTACTAAACAAGTTAATTTTTAGATAAAAATATATAGAATTAGAAGATATTACTACTCTGGTGAACCAGTATGACACCCTTTACCTGTTAGGATACCTAGTCCTATATCTGGTACTCATCCATTTCAAAGGCATCTTTGGCAATACATAATTCTTGTCCATAATATTCAACTTATCATGGTAGGAATACCAGTAACCACCAACATAATTGAGTTCAACCTTAAGGCCTATGTAATTCATACCCTTATAAAAGCTACTGCTGGTATGGTGCTTAATATACGGTTAGAAGAGTAAGTTTATTTAGAAGTAATCTTGGCTGCAACAACATTTTGAGCGATTGTTAGTGTTAGTAGCAAAAGTGGTACTTTTTTTACCTTGCAGTTTTAAAAGCATTTGAAAGTTTGGTTCATAAACACCAAGTGCTAATGGCAAGATGTCTTAAAGCATGGCACAGGTAAGAGTATGCAAGTCTGTCATAGTGGCATCATCATTTTAAGGAGGTGTTTATAGTATTAAGTGGTTTCATGCAGCTTTAGAATATAGCAAAGAAGGGGGAAAATGGCATCATATTTAGGTTGAAGAAAGAATCTCAAAATGACATACTCATCATTAATGCATAATCTCATTAGTTTCAGTAACCTCATCTAATAGGATTCAAGTATCAGGGGTAACTAAAATTGCTACATAAGGGAAGGGAATTAGTTGATTTCATATTAATTTTAATATTAATTGATTATAAATGATTAACCACACTCAATATTGGTTGAGGTGGGACTAGACTAAGCTGTGGTTAAGCTAATAAACTTTAGTAATGAAGGCTTAGAAGAGGGTTCATTTTTATCTTGTATTGGTGTATGAAGAGTAAAGAAAATAACCCTAAATTAAGGAAAAAGCTCTCAGGGTAGTCACTGAAGTGGCAATGTCAACAACTTGGGGGCATGACTTATTATGAAAAAATAAAAGCACATCATACAGAGTTGATATTGTCAATACAAGCCCAATATTTATGTTTGGGTGCAATCTTAAAATGTGCAGGGTGGGATAAGTTAGTACATGTTAAGATTGTGAGGGATGATGGTACCAACTGAATTAGGGGCTGAAAGGTGGGATATCTCACTAGGGACATTGAGTTAAGAAGAAGGTAAGTACCATATGCAGTAAGCACACTTACCAAGGTATCATACATAAATTTGAGAAAAAAATGAACAGATATGCTGAAAAATTGCACCTCAATAGTGAGGTTGGTGAGAAGGTGAGTGAAAGCAATAGGCATGGAGGGTTTTTTCTTTGTTGAGTTAGCACTAGGGAAGAAGATTCCTTCTCAATTTTAGCACAAATTTAAATTTTTACTTTTATGAGCAAAAGTAAACAAGCCTAATGGCACAATTAATTTGGGTACCAGATCAATAATTGCTTTATTAGCTTATGTGATAGGCGGCTTTACTCAACATGTAGGAAAAAGTGGATGTTTGAGTAAAGGAGAGCAATAATAGAGGGTGAGTTGGGTAGACTTTGGAAAATGGTGAGCCAGGTTATCAAGTGAAAATAACTGGCTTAAAGATCTTGGTGGAGCAGAAGACCCAGTATGAAGCTTCTTGGGCGGCAAGAAAAACATTCTTGATAGAAGGGCACCACAATCTCATATTAAAGCAGTGGTAAGTGGGTCACTCATCATGCAGCAACATGTCAGTAGAGTGATATTTGCTCTAATTAACTTGTTTTAAATTTAGAATCAATCCAATAAGTGAGTAAAAATTTGATAATTATTTTAAATTTTAAATTTATTGTGGGGAAGGCCGACCATGGGATGGACACTTCCAAATATGGCTCAGGAAAGACAAACTTAGTAACAGGGGAGGCACCCCAGAGAAGCGATGCTATCTTTTGTTGCCAGCGGGAACGCCACTCATGGGGAGTGGGAGGGAACGTGTGAAGGGGACGTAGCCACTATTGAGCATGTGTGGAGGAAGGGGTCTGATTTGATGAACCAGACTGGGAACCAGGAGGAGACCAGCTGTTGGCGACATGGTGGGAGGCATCCAAACATCCACGCTTGAAAGTGGTCCACCAAATGAGACCGGAATCTGTGGACAGCTTCTGGGAGGGTGGGGATGGAGCCAGCGATGGCATCCAAGACAATCGTGTGGATAGTCCACATGGCGATTGCAACCACCAGAGCATGGAGGGAGGGTGGAAAGAGGGAGGCCATTGATAAAGCAAATATATCTCTTGACAGACTGAAGGGATGCGTTTGATCCTGGCCCAGCAGACGTTGAACTTCGCGCCATATCACTTTAGAGGTGGGGCACTTCTCCAGGCGGTGGAACAGCGTTCCATAATGGCCACACACGACACAGGATGAGTGTAAAGCGTTAGAGCGCTCAGCTGTATGATACACCCGCCTCAGGAAGCGCCACACATGGGAGCAGACTTGAGGCTGCAACAGAGGATGGTGTGCGTATTTCCAGATAGTCTTTTGGGTCTCAGTGGAATAAGGGATGTCCATCATGTCCAGGTAGTCCACCCTGGATAGGACATGGGGCCGAATGGGGATCACGCCATCTTGGATGGGTAGCCCCTGTACCTCTTGTGTGAACTGAGGAGAGGGGTGGCCTCTTTGGGTTGTATGTCCGCTAATACGAATTCTCCACTATGCGCTTCGCATGGAGAGTAGGATTCATTTGTAGTGGGTTTTAGTCCCGTGAGGACCTGTGGCCAATGTGTGTGATGCGAGGTATTTCATCAGGGAGTGGGGGTTTGATGGATTGTTGAGGCCCAAGGCTCAGGAGAAGTTGGAGCAGGCCGCGCGGGACCAGTGTTGGGATGGGAGTGTAGGAGCGGTGACAGCTGCGATCCAGGTGCCCAGGATCTTGGCAGCATGGGCTTTGAAGTCAAGCAGGCCCATGCCACCTTGATGATGAGGGCCAAACATGACCTCTAGCCGTACTGGTGGAGGGCGGCCTGACCAAAACCATCCTTGCAGCAAAGCATACAGGGATTTGAAGAAGCTTGGGGAGAATAGGATGGCATGGGCTCCGAACCAGACTTTGGATAGGAGCATAGAGTTGGCAAGAACAACCCTGCCAGTGAGGGTAGTAGGGTGGGCTCTGAGAGAGGCAATTCGCTTCGTCACGTTGTCCAGTATACAGCACTCCATTACTGCTGATGCATATCCGCCTGCCTCCATCCACACGCCCAGATGGCGCACCAGTCCTATGGTAGGACGTGGCACAAAGGGGAGCACCAGTGGAGCAGTGTGTTTTGAGTTAGTAAGGCGTGGACGTGGGTGAGCAGATGGGCCAGATTGGGAACTAATTGCTGGGGCCCAGCAGTTCTAAAACCGACCAAGGAGGATGATTTCAGTTTTGGATGTGTTCAGTGCCGCGTTGTTTACCCGGGAATATTCCTGGATGAGGGCTTCAAGTGCGCATGCATCTTTGTTATTGGACACCCCCACCACGCAATCATCTGCAAATGCCATCATCTTGACTGGGGTTTGGCCTGGCACATGGACCCCAGTGAGTTGGGCATTCACATTTCGCAGTAGTGGGTCAAGGCTGAAGTTGTATGAGAGTGGGCTGAGGGGGTCCCCTTGTCGCAAGCCCCTTTGAGGGCGGACTACTTCCGTTAGGAAGCCTGGGCCACGCACTGCCATTGTTGTAGATTCCGTGAGCAGCATTACCCAGTTTATGAAGCGGGGGTAGGCGGAATTGATGGAGGCAGGCCCTTAGGTATTCCCAGTTTACTCTATCGTAGGCCTTTTATTGGTCCAAGAATACCAGTGCCCCAGAGGCTGTGGACTGACATGCATTAGCCACGGAGTGCACATTATCCCAAATCGACCTTCTGGGGATGAAACCAAATTGTTCTGGGGAGATGGTGGCAGATGCTACAGTCCCTAAACGGTTAGCCATGATTTTTGTTAAAATTTTGGTGTCTGTGTTTGTTAGAGAAATGGGGCGCCAGTTGGCTAAGTCAAGCTTATCCCCTTTCTTGAAGAGTGTGACAGTAAAGGCCTCATGTCCTCCTGGTAGGAGGCGCATTTCCAACAGGCTTTGGTTAAGTGAGGCTAGCAGCAATGGGGATATATATTTGAAATATTTTTTGTAGAACTCATATGTAATGCCATCTGGGCCTGGGCATTTTCAGTTTGGCGCGCTGCGAATGGCTGTCCATAATTCATTTGGAGTAATTAAATTCATTATTTCTGGGTATCAGAAAACGGTGCGGATATGAGCTCAGTTGAGAAATTCCGCCACTTCAGCCAGCTGAATTGGTTCAGCTCGGTATAACTTGGAGTAATATTTTTGCATTTTGATTGCCACTTCAGCCGGTGTGTCTGCAATGGAATTATCTGATCTTTGCACCTGTGTGCAGGCCACGCTCTGGCATGGTGCAAAATTTTTTCAAAGAAGTATGCGGTGCACTTGTTGCCTTTAGTGATGCATGTGGCCCTGTATTGGACACAAACCTGATGTTTGTGTTGCCTTTCAAGTGCGTTGAGGTGGGCGGATGCCTCCGCCCACTTCTGGCCCCATGCAGGGCTGTATCCTGTGGCTGGAATGTTGGACTCCAAGTGGGCCAATTCTGCCAGAGCGCGCGAGATAACCGCTGATGTGGCTCGTGAGCATCTGGAGGAGAGATGGCGAGAGTGGCGGATGGTGTCCTCTTTGAAAGTTGCCCATGTGGAAATGGGGTCCACGCAAAACGGTGCAACAAACGATTTTGCCAAAGTTGCCTCTTCCACCCATGTGGAAAATCCTGGCGACGCGAGCTTGGGGGGGCGGATTTTGCACCAATGTGGGGCCTTTGCAACTGTGACAGGTAAGTGGTAGGTTATTGAGACCAGTCAGTGGTCGGAGATTTCCATTTTTGTTGTTTTGAAGTGGGAGATGTGGGGTTGGAATTTCGCCGGCATTAGAATAAGGTTGATGCGGGTCATGGACCTTAATTGGCCATTGTGGATGTGGGGACGCGTCATGTTTTTGAGCAGTGGGGAATGTCATGGCAGCACATCCATTAACCAAAGGGTGGCTTTTAGAACGTGTAGTTCTACGTGACCCTGTGGGGTGTGGGGTGAGGGAGGCCACCGGTCCGTTGGTGAGGTTAGCCAACAGTTCATGTCGCCAACTAGGAAAGAATCAAGAGCTAGCAGGAGGGATTTGGCCGATGAGAAAAATTCCTGACGCTTGTGTGCACCGTTTGGGGCATAGATGTTGACAATTGCGTGTGCAACGTTGGCCCACAAGAAGGTGACGATGAGCACTCAGCCATTTAGGAATGATTCTGAGGATGTGAATTTGAAAAAATTATTTTTCCAAATTAGCACCCCACAGTGCTTCAACCAAAAGGATAGGGATGGGAGGAGCATTGTTTTCCAAGCTTCCTTGGAACCTCGTGGACAGTGGGACTCCTGGATGGCCAGGATATCCATGGGTAAATTGTGTTGTAAAAAACTCAGTTTCCTAGCCCAGGATGGGGAGGCCTTGAGTCTGGCGATATTCAACGTCCCTAGAGTGAAGGTTTCCCCCATCGCACCTTAGGTGCGAGGGGGTGGGCCCCAGGCCCACCAGCCTCTTCAAGGTCCCCACAGGCTTTCACAGCAGTGTGGGTGTTAGCAGCAACGCTATCAGGGTTTTTGTTAATTTTTGTGGAAAGAGTTGCGTTGGCTTTGGCCTTCACTTTTTGTTTTACTGACGTCGGACAAATTTTTGTGGTGCGGATGAGTTTGGTGCACTGTCAAGTAGGTCAAATTTTTTTTTTTCAGTTGGGATAGGTCCCAAGTCAGTTTTGACTGGAGCTTGGGTGCAGCGATTGGGTGAGATTGAATCTCCCATTGGATCCTCAGATTGAGTGGCCCGCTCAGCATGGGCTTCCCAATCTGATTGGATGATGGATTCCTGAGTCACTTCCACCACGAAGGTCTCCATGTCCTCCTGGCATTGTGAGTGTGGGATGGTGGTGGTGGCCTTGGCCGCTTCCTTGGCCACGGCCCTATAGGCCTGCTTGGCCTTCTTCCACTCCTGCGGGGAGATGGGCTTTACTAATAGATAGCAGCCTTGTGCTCCCCATGGGAAAGCCTCCTTGGTGCTTGCAGTTGGTTCGTAGTGCGCCTCTCCACTGGCCATGGCCGCCGAGGGGTGCTCTTGGAATGTGACACCCTCCTTGATGGGGCATGCGTGCGCCTTATGGCCAAATGCATCACAGTGGGTGCAAATGGGGGGCGCGCTGTCCACAGCTACCCGGAATGGGTGGGTGGTATGCCCTGAGATATCAATAAAAGTGGAGTGCGGGATCTGGGTTAGGTCCTTTGCAATCTCCTCAGTTGGGGTCAGAACTGCGATAGCTTTGCCAGTGCACAGGTGTGGCATCAGCGTGAAGCGTTGCATTTCAAAAGATTGTATTTCGCCATATACAGTGAGACCATCTTTCAGGTGTTGTTCCAAAATGTCACGTTTTATCATAGTAGGCAAAAAGTTGAATGTGAGGAAAATTTGGTTTGATTTGTCCATCTGGTGCACTTGGTTTTGACAACCTGTTGCCCTTTGGGGAGGTCAACCACTACGCACACTGCAGCCTCATCTGCTGCTATTTTGCTTTTGAAACCTAGGTCCAGCCAACTGCGCAACATGGAGTGAGGTGCAACATACACCGCGGTCAGGAAAATTTTGTGTTCATCTTCACAAAATTTTTCCCATAAGGCCATTTTTTGGATGTCCAGATACACACAGACTCCAAAATCCACCGATGAAAGTGGCTGGGAGTGTGGCGTGTTGATGTACTGGTTGCATCGTGCTTGCCACATGAGTATCTCCGGAGAAATTGTGACTGCCAGTTTTTTGAGATTTTTGTCTATTCCGCCAGATTCTCTGGGGCGTTTTCAAACGTTGGAGGCCGTGGGCCTTCCGCCTGCTCCTCTTACCTTGCTTGCCCAACTGCTCCCAGACATGGGCGCAGACTAATCTCCTCTGTGAGATTATCAAACTAGATTCAGTCTTGAATTGAACAGGTTGCAAAAGTGATTGCAACGAGAAAGAAAAGTAAAAATTTGATAATTATTAGTTTATAGATAAGTAATCATACTTTTCAGCTTATGTTCTAGTAGGGATGTGTCTAATCTGGAATTTCTAACATATTTATATTTTCATACCCCAACTGATATTTTTATTATTCCTTTTTAAAGTTTTAGTAAAAATTTGGTTTTGTATTTAGTTACTAGGCTTCATAATTTATAAATTTAACGCCCAATTTGCAAGTGAAAAAATTGGGACATTTTGCCTCCCTAATAACCAACTAATTTATATATGCGGCAATCTTACCAATTAAGTTATCTTTATATTGATGTGGGGTAAACCCTATTTAATAACTATCTCAATAGTTTCCCCAGTTGCCAACTTAACGCTATATTATATATTTATATCTGTACAATTTCATAATATCAGCAATCATACCACTTGATCAGCGCATAAACATGTGCCACAGTGCTGTAATAGTAAATCCTTACCCCCACTTCTGCATCAATGACTAAAAGTATTATAAATATGGTACTCATAGAAAATCACTATAACACTATTTTATTTTATTAATTCATAATTTATACTGTATAGGTACAAATATAATATTGAAATAAAGTTACAACTCATCCTTTAAATTGTTTTAGAATTTTTTTATCTTGATTTTAGTAAAATATATGACAACTTTTGCCAATAAAAGTCCTTACTGCTTTTATTAATTATGAAGCACATCTAACCTGATAGCTTAATAAGTGATATGGTAAGAGCACTGTCCCCCAAATCCTTAATAATTCTAAAAGCTTACTTGAAAGCTTGTTATCTTATAGCTCCTTAAGGACTTGTACCAACAAACCAGTAAAATTATAGAGCTGATAAAAATAATTGATAACAAAATAGGGTAAAATTATATTAGATTTATTGATCTTTACCTGTTTTCCTCTCAAGTACTAAAAGGTAATAGCTAGAGATAATTTAGCAGTAGGTCATGAATTATAGTAAACGTTGATGTTTGCATATAGAGTCTTCTTAAGATATATAATATATGCAGCATAAATGCTCTTGTTTAGTACTATAAAAACTTTTCTAGCAATATATCTGGTAACTAAGTTTATTCTCAATTTTATTCACTATTAATAATGAAATTAACTATAACTCTGGCATTGTTAATTTTTAATCTTTAAATAAAAAAGGCTGTTTAAAAGCATGGTTCATAGTACAAGGTCATTTTATCCTGGCATTGATTTCATTTGATAATATATGTGATTAGAATCTTAGCGAGATACTAAAGAAAAAGTCCTATAATATAGTTTTTGATACAATAAAATTGTTATGAGAAGATCACTTTTAAACTGTTTATTTAGAAACCAAAAACTACTAATTGTAAATTATATCAAATAAAGTTTGACAAGAGGATATTAAAATGTATTTAGTACAAAAAGCAAGGCAATGTATCTGATAAATTAAATAAATTAGAATAGGATTTAAAAGTTTTAGATATTAAATCTCAAAGCCATCTCATTATCAAGTAAAGCATCTTTTTATGCTTTTTTTACTATAACATGTTACAAGGAGCAATGTATAAGGGGTTATTTGTCAGAGAAATAAAGTACCAAGGAAAGGCTTGGCTTCCATTTTAGATACCTGAATATCCAAGATAGCATCCAAATCTCACAATTCACCACCATTTAGATGATGAAAGAATTAGACCAGCATGTAAAACATGTTTATGTTTGTCCTTACAAAGAAAAATCCAGATGTCTAATAGTTTAAGTTGTTCCACAAATTCTAATAATAATTCATAGATCATTAGACAAACTAGCTTAAAAGTTCATCCTCACACTATCCTAAATTAATTATGCCACCCAAAGAAATAGGACACTTTTTATAGCCTGTGTAGAAATTCTAGCTAGTTGGGTTGCTTGCTTGGTGCCAGCTCAGAATTCCCAAAATATGGCAGACATGGTATCATTAGTAATTGCACTGCCAAAGAGAGGAGGCCAAAGTTATCCTTAGGCTCTCAAGACTTGACCCTTGTTGGATAAGGGATTAAGTATATTAAATTATTAAACTAGATTTAATAAATAAAACTTTATTTAATGATAATTTGTGGTTTTTATACTCCTTTAGAACAAAGAAAGTACCATAGCCATTGATTATAAATCAAGAATATGTTCATGTAATTATGTATATATAAAGTAAAGGGAAGATACTGGGCAATCAAGGGACATAAAGTGATGCCCAGTATTTCCAATTCTTCCTCCTTTTCTATACTTTGGCGGTAATGTGTAAATTAGAAATTGAGTATATATCACAACAATAATTTATAATGGCTAATATTAATATTATGAAAGTCAAGATCCAGGGATGCAATCCAGATGGTACACAAAAATTGTTATAATTAATATTGATCTGATTAGTATAATTTCATGGCATTCATTAATCAGATTGTTGTGGATAACACAGAATGGATGGTAGCTTATTTGGGGCCAAACAGAATGTCAAACAATCTTGACACAACAACGTGGCCTATTTGGATCCAGCTAATCAGTTGAAAGTAAGATAAATCCTCTCGCATCATTGCAGAAACTTCAGAAAAATTGTAGCTTTTTTGGATATAACAAGAGTGTTAACAAGCTTGGCACTTTGCTGTGGCTTGCATAGTTCTAGACAATCAGTTGAAGGTAAGATAAATCCTCTTGAGTCAATGTGAGTGAGTCAGAATGGTTTGTAGCTTGTTTGTAGTCAAACAGAAAGTTGAACAAGCTTATATTTTGTCTTGATGTTTGCAGGTTCAGCCAGTCAAAAGGTTGAAAAATTTGCACTAGTTTGAACCCTTTGAAGCCTATAAAAGGAGTTATAAATCGTGAGCTGTTTTCCTATATTAGTAGAAAAAAATAATATACATTATATATAATAAAAGTATTAATTATAAAATTGCCCCTAAGGTAGCTGTGGGAGAGAAATTTATTGATATGGTCGATGCTCCAATATTCCTCATCAAATATCAGATATTGTGATGTCCAACAGAACCATTTTAAAGAATATTTGGAGCAGTGAACCTTAGTAGGAATCCTTCCTACATTCTTTTTGGGTCAAGGTCAAGCTTTAACCAAGTAAGTATGGTAATTGCAGCACCCAATAGTGATTATTAGTTAAAGCCATGCCTTCCAAGGATAGACCAGTATTGAGCATAAAGCTTTTGAGTGGCCCAGCAGTGCTAGGGTGTCATGAGGTGCCTACAAGTGAGCAATACAATTTCGCTTGTTTGTCTGTGGTTGTAAAAATCCAATCCATCAGTTAAGTTGGTCTTGAGTTTATACACAACCCAGTTGTCATCCAAGAAAGCTAGTTGCCTGGTGTATTGTGGAAAGCTCATGAGAGAGCAGTTGGATAGTTGGTGTTTTTCAGGATGATTTTTTTACCCCCTTCAGAATTTTCAGTGAGGTTAGGTAGGCTCAGGTTGGCCTGATATAATCAAATTAATCTATCATCTAAGCTGGTATTGAGATCGAGGATACCCAGATGGGGTTCTACTTGTTAATTTATGAGACAGTGAAAGATTGATGAGCTTTAAGTTTATCAATGTAAACAACACATGCTATGTGTGCCCTCAAAGAATCTTAGGTAATCTTCACCTTTCTGCTTATTGGAGAAGACGTCAGTGTCAGTAGGATGTACTAGGTAATGGTCAGTGCGCGCTTGGAGGGGTTTAGCGAGTAGATTGATGTGACGCAGAGATCCTTGTTGTACTTTTCAATTGTGCAGATCATCTTGTGATAGAGGATACGTTGAGAGAGTGATTAGCTTTAAGTTCACCAATGTAAAAAAAGGCTTGCTCTAGTGTAACCTCAAGGAATCTGATGCATTATTTAAGTTTTATAAAGCCCCAAAGGTCTCTTAGTGCAGGAAACATGAGGGATGAAGGCCTGGGGTACTGCCCCCACCACTTTAGGGCTGTGCAAAACCTAAGCACCACCAAATGTGGGGCAACCATGATTTGGGTGTAGCTCGCACTATCTTGAAACTGACATATGCCCGCCCTGTTTAAGTACTAGGCAGACCATCTGTACCATCCAGGACAGGTGATATGCCTCTCATCCCCCTTGTTGGAGAAAAGACCCAATGACCCCCAGGTTTAAGGCCTCTGAAGGGGGAGAAGCTGAAGCCCTTCCTTTTGTCACCTGCTTTTTAGAGGAGTTGTGCTCTTCAGCTTTTATTTTCCAGAAAACCTTGGAGTCCTTTCGGATCTAATGCAATTTTCTTGCATTATCACTTTTGCCACCAGCTAGCTCATGACGACCAAACTGGCAGCTAGCTGAGCTTCAGGTTAACTCGTCAAACTGCAGCATTTATTGTAGGCAGGTGCACTGAAGCACAGCCAACCTGGATTGTCCCTCCCTTGTCCTGGGGTCTGCACTTGTGCAACACCAGTTGTGGAGGCCATTTGACAGGCGCTATGCTTGACACATACCCCTTCCTGCCCATATTCTCCCCTCAGGGAGTGGTAGACACCCATGAGAAAAGGTTGGCACAGTCATCAATACCATCCAGCACTTCTTTCAGGACACTATAGGACCTGACTAATGTGCCTCTATAAGTTCTGGTGTTAGCTACTCACCAATGTTTTTATGAGCTTCCTCAGTTGCCCCACGAGAAGACCCCAGCTCATCTTATACAGCTCCCATATGACGCAATATTTACCTTTATTAGTAGAGGAGACGTCAACTTTGGTAGGTGGAACTAGGGTATGGTTCAAGCTTTTGGATCCAGAATAATTGGGGAGTTGCTATGTACAGACTTGAGGTGTGGACCTGATTGTTGTGAAGATTCTCAGGAGCTAAGCTTAGTGCAATTAAAAAGTTCCTTTCTTCAAGGTGGTGGGTGAAACTTATAGTTGTTAGGAGCCTCCTGTAGTAAGCACCACTTTTAGTAATTCTTACTAGTTGGATTGCTTGCTTGGTGCCAGCTATAATTTTCACAATATTCCAGATGCGGCATGCTTAGTACATCACGCTGCCTAAGAGAGAGGAGGCCAAAGTTTTCCTCTAAGCTCTCATGACTTGACCTTTGTTAGAGAAGAGATTAAGTATTATAGATTATTAAATTAGATGTATAACTAATACTTTATTTAATAGTAAGTTTGGGTTTTTATGTCCCTTCATAACAAAGAAAATACTACAGCCAATTATCTTTAATCAAGACTATAGTCACATGATTATCTATATATAAAAGAGAATGAATATACTGGGTGTCAAGATTTGCCTTCTTATGGGTGAAGCCTCCTACTAGGGGAACAACTATATAATATTTATTTATTAAGGGATGCTGAGGTTTGCTCCTTATTTAATTGAGTTGAGCTATCATAAAGTATTGGGAATCATACACAATAATATATAATAATGTTTGAATTATTGGGTTCTAATCTGTCAGGTTTTATCCAATAGCAATTCTAAGTAATACGTTTACCAGCAACTTATGTCAATGGAAAGCGAATTTTTCATTTTGATATTTTCATACTTATTTATTGGCAACCTTGGTGTCAGAATCATTGGGTTTTACCACAAATCCTTTTGTTGTTTGTAAGCCAAATGACCCAAAGTCTGAGGGTGTTGGTTACTTACCTTGGTTGCTTCTCTTGGTTGAAAAGTCTTGTTAATCCAGATACCAGTCTGGTGTACTAAATTCCAAATAAATAAAATTTTTACTCAAAATTGCAGAAAAGAGAGAAAATTGTAAAGTTTATTAGCTTTATACCAGCTATTTAAAAATAATTGGGGAGGCGTTTTGGGGAAAATCTAAGCAGATCAAGCCAAGACCTAGTAAATTAAATTAATCAGTGATTTGATAAAAGCCCAATTATCTTGGTTGATTTTCTTGTGCTCACCTCATGGCACAGGTTTGATCTCCATGGTTGGGTAGCTCTGAGGAAGCATGATTTGAACATGTTGGTTATGGTTGAGCTCTGACTTTGATAATGGTCAACTTTCATTGGGGATTGTCCCCAACAGAAGTTTGGCCTTTTTGATAGAATCAGGATTTATCTCCAACATTACTAATTGTCAACTTTCATCGGGATTGTCCTCAACAGAAGTTTGGGCTTTTTGGTCAGTTCAGGATCAAATACCAACATCCAATGCATCCAAATTGCCTGTTTGGGTAGGATTCCCAACAATACCCCCTCTAGATCTTGGTGCAGGGGGAAAAGGATGGAGGAAGTGACTAAGGATGCGGTTTACTACTGTACCATGAACAACCTCTACAATTGAATTTTCACTGCCCCATTTATATGTGACTCAATAAGGCCCTGACCAGTTAGTGCCCAGTTTGCAATCATGACCTCCAGGCCAGTGATGGTAGAATAGGACGAGGTCACCTGGTTGGAATGTGTATAGGGGATGATGCTTATTATTAAATTGAGAAGTTTCTCTACTGGTTGTGGCAGACAGGTTTTGGCAGCCAGGGCCTGAAGTCTTATAATTTCATTTGTAATACTTCACATAGAGACTCTCTTTCCGCTAATAGTAACTTTTGAGAAATTTTTAATTAAAAGAAGTAAAAAAAAGCCTAACTAGCATATGCTGACCTCCCCCGTTCACTCCCTGATGACCTCAGATTCTCTGCTGGCTGCTCCCATGTGGTGCAGCGGTGAAACCCCACCCAGCGTTTTCCATCTGGTGGGAAAACATGTACAGACTGGCTCATCCAGTCCCAATAATACATTGGGTCAGTTCATTCTGCCCAAGGATCTCACCATCCACCTGGCACATGCCCAGGCAGTTCCTCACAGCCCACTCATTCTCCACCAATCCCAGCTGCATTTATGCCTTTGGGTCAAATATTGAAATTATTCCCAAACGCAGAAAAAGACGTTATCAACTTAGCCCAGGCTGTGATTCTGCCAGCCAGATTCATCAATTTCCACCCTTATAAAGGGTATTTTGATCTTGGATTCACATGTGAAGCTGAAACTGCCACTGCAGCCACCACATCCCTGGGTTTCCAGGGCACCCCTATCTCATCAACGTGCACCAACTCCCCACTGACACCACTATGGTGGTTCAGTTTGCAGGGTTGCCCACTCACTTTACTCCTGAGATGCTCCATCAGGAGCTGATGAAAGGCTTGGCCGCGTATGGCTCCAACCCCATCCTTCAATTTGTGGTCCCCAATGGGGCCACTTGTCTCACTGGGCCTCAGGAATTTGCCACAATTAGCCAGAATTATAATAAAATTGCCTTGTAAATTCCCCATGCTGTCATTCCCTCTGCCCCCAATTACCCATTCTGGGCTCATGTTGAGGGCATGCAGACTATCTGTCCATCCTGCTAAGAGTTAAATCACTTGAAGCATAAATGCCCCTATCTTGCTGCATCCGCCAGACCTGTGTTGCCATCTGGCCCCCGATATGCCACACACTCCACTGCCTTTCCATCATGGGGTACAATCCTTCCCCCCTTCCCCAAAACCTGCAGCTGATGCAGCACCCACAGCTGCCAATCAGGCCCCTCCTCAGTCCAGTGCCACATGCGCTTCAACCAATCATGAGACAGATTGGATAATGGTTTGATCCCGCGTTATTCCTAAATGGACAGCCACAGCCCACAAATTCACCAACCCCAATTTCCAATATGACTTAAATCCATGGACTTTATTGGATGAACCTGATGAAATGGAAATGTAATTTGAAGAATTAAATACCCCAATCAAAGGATTTATACAGGTAAATCACCCCATTCAGATTCCTTAGCGTTTTTACGCCCCTGAGCAAATGCCGTTGTGTTCCACTCTGAACACCAGCTCGCTGTTACTTGCAGTTAAAAAACCCAGATAACACCAACATCTGTGAGATACTGATTCATCAGTAGCAATACTTGCCAATGGTATCCCTCAACCCATTATTGCTCCAACTTTTGCCTTGCAGGTCAGAGGTAACATCCTAAACCTCCACAAACAAGAAAATGCTGCCATCAAGGAAGTTGCTATTGCTTTGCAGGCCAAGACAAAAACCACCCATGATACCACAGCTTTATTATCCCAGCTTCCTTCCATCTGTCTTCATGTAGAAGACTGCCTTTTCAAACACCTAGGTACATTTTTTTATATAGGTAAGTTTGACAGCCAGCCAGCCATCAGAAAACTCGCTCCCCATGTCGCTAATTACCCCACACCATTGCTCTCCGCCTTGGCCCAAACACTTACCTTTGATATGGAATCCAATTCTGAGGATAAGACACCTGATCCCCCTTCCCCTTACACCATGGTGGGATGAGCGACTTGTTGCTGTCCCACCTGGTTGGTTGTATTCTCGTTAAGTTGTGTTTCACCTGCTCCTTTTGGGTGGTTAATCACTCTTTTTTGAGTAGGTCTGTTAGGTCATTTATTTAGCTCTTCAAGCTTTGGTAATGTCCATCCCCTGGTCAGATTGCCTTGTTTAAATAAAAAAATACTTCGCATAGAGACTTCAGATGATTCAAGAGAAGCTTAATCAATCATTGCCTGAACTTTAGAAGGCAGTAGGGGATTTCTGCCTTACAACACTTGGAATGGCAACCTCTTAGTAATTTAATAGTAACTAATCTGATAGGCCAGAATTGCAATAGGCAGATATTGGGGCCAATAAAGGGGGTCAGTAATATCCATCTTCTGAAAGGTTTCAGTTAGAGTGCCATTTACTGCTCTACCATTCCATTGGTTTTAGGATGGTAGGGGGTGGAGAATATCTGATTGGTTCCCATCAGGTTGGCTAAATTTTTCATCAGCAACGAGCAAAAATTTTGTCTGTTATCAGAAAGAATGATGCTAGGGCACCCACGCTGGGTGATAATCATACTATACAAAAACGTGGCAGTAGCTTTTGCCAAAGCGGTGGGAGTGATACAGCTTTGATCCACTTAGTTAGATGGTCCACAGCTAGAAGGAGGAACTGATGTTCATTAGAGGCTTTAGGAAGAGGTCCTATAACATCAATGTTTATAGTATGGAATGATTCACAGGGTGGGATTACTGGATGTTGAGAGTGGGGATTAGGTCCAGCTTGGCTTTTACATACCAGACAAGACTCCAATACATACTGAATAGAAACAAGCATTCCCTACCACTAACATTGAGCTTTAAGCCACTGGTAGGTTTCCAAATTCCCCATGGCCGACTTGCTGATGTCCCTCTAATATGACGTCAGTTCAAGCCAATGGTCTTACATAAGGAACCCATTGTTTAGACACAAGTTCGCACAATTGATCGTTCTTGATTTGGAGATTTGCCTATCTTTTCGTTAATTCCTTTTGGAGGGTCAGGGATTTGTCCTTCCATAACTGTGGTTGGGTTAGAAGGTCATAAAGTCGATCCTCTTCAGGGTCAGTAATAGTTAAAATGGGAAGCTGAGATAGGCAATCCATGTTTTATGGATTGGCCCTGGTCAGTGGATAATGGAAAAATCATAATTTTAGCGTTTTAACGCCCAATGAGCTAATCTCCAATCATGACCCTTCATTTGCTGTAGTAATTTCAGGGAAGCATGTTAAGTAAAACATAGTGAAATGTTTCTCATATAGATAAAGTCAGAAATGCTTAATATCCAATAATACCGCCAAGCATTTACATTCTGTAACGCTATAATTATGTTCACCTTTAGATGAGGCCTTGATGTAGTAGGCGATGGGATGGTACACTAAGTTCTCATCATGCTGAGATAGTATGGATCTGGTGGCAATATGCTAGCATCAGTAAAGAGGAGGAAGGGTTTATTAAAATTTGGATGAATAAGTACTGGAGAGTGGGAAAGAGAGATGCGTAGCAGGTCAAAGGCCTGCTGTTGCTCTTATCTCCACTAAAAAGGGTATTACTTTCTTCAGTAGATACGCCAGAGGCTCGGAGGTGTCTGCAAAATGTGAAAAAATTGTCAATAATAGCCCACCATTCCTATTAAAACTTGTACATCTCGTAGGGATTAAGGGGAGTCATCTTAGCATTAGTCAAGACCTTATCATCTATCAGGGATATTCCAGCTTTACTGACCTTATGACCCAAAAAATACATCTCACTCTGGAAGAAAGAGAATTTTGATGGCTTTAGTTTTATGATGATTGTCATAACCACTGAAAGTCTTGCCCAAAGTGATTTAGATGTTCAGTAAAGGTTCTCAAAAAAAGTAATATTATCAAGATAAACCAGTATGCAGGAGCGTTTTAAATCGCCTAGTAGTCCGTCCATAGCGCGTTGGAAGGTACCAGGGGCGTTACATAGCCCCTGAGGCATTTGGTGGGCTTGAATAGTCCTTACCCTATGATGAGAGCGCATTTTGCCCGATCTTCTGGTGACAAATCTACTTTCCAGTATCTTCTGTAGAGATTCATAGCTGAGAAATAATGGGACCCTGATTTTAAGATTAAAGAGTCATCTATATGCGGCAGGGGGTAACTATCTTTGTGAGTGATAGAGTTGAGGAGGTGATAATCCATAACTACATGGTGACCACCATCCTTTTTCCAAATTAACAAGAGTGGGTAAGCCCATGGGCTTTTGGAAGGCACAAGTAATCTGCCCTATAACAGTTGCTATAACTCTAAGGCTACTTGGGCTTCCTCCAGTTTACATTTTTAATATGGCCAGTATTTGATTGGAGGGTGATCCTCAGTTTTAATCTGATGTATTACCCAAGACATTTTCCAATAGTTAATTGGTCCCAAGGAAAAACATCGCCATAAACCTTGAGGAGACTTTCTACATCTTGGCGTTCATTCAGGGTAAGATTATCCCCAAATCTACTGTCAACTAAAGCTATATTGGGTGAGGGATCAAATCCTAAATCCTGTAATAAGCCAAAACAATTTACATCAGAAATACTCATAATGAGACATAGTTTTACATAAGAGATAGGGGCATGTCGTGGACCTGGAGAGTTTTAGTGGTTAAATTCCCTAATAAAATAGAGATAAACTTCCCATAGGCAGGATCCAAAATCCCCAGGAAGGTCAACGATTCCTTGATGGAAGGGTTTATGTGTCCACTAAGCTCCAATATTTGATCAGGAGGGGCAAGAATCTGAATCCCCATACCTATAATAACTTTTTAGCCTGAGGGTATTGTAATAGAATGAGAGGTATACAAAGGAATCCCCTCTTCAGCATCCACAGCCTCCAGGGGTAACTTAGTTTTCCCCCTAATACTTGGTACTCAATTTTGCAAATGGAAGATGGGTATTTGAGGAAGCATGTCTGTTTTTTCAAGGCTCCTTTACTTTTGATATGGAGTTCAAATATTAATGAAATCTGATACCCTAGTAGGGATAGGTATTTTTCCTTGTGGTTGATGATGAAGTTGAACTCCCGCATCAGTTGGACCCCAATAGGCAATTTGTAGTTATTGTTTTCTGGTGCAATGGTGGGGGCAGTAATTAATAACTTCCCAAAATGAAGGGGTACAGCAGAATAAGCTACTATCGCCTTGATAGACTGACTACCTGCCATCCCATATCTAGCTTTGTGAATCAATTCTGGAGCCATTTTTATCTTTTGGATAAGTCAGGAGAAAATAACGTTAACCGGAAAACTGCTATTAATTATTGCCAGGACTTTAACCTTAGGAACTATGACTTTAACTTGAACCACCAATGATCCAATTTGGGAGTTAATAACTAATAGACTGACATTAGTGATTTGCTGTGAAGCAAGAGGAGGACTCTGCTGTGGCCAAGCTTAGGGTTGTTCAATGAATTTATAAGTTTTATCTGCCAAGGCTTGGCTTTCTATAGAAGAGCTGACCACCAAAATTTGTTTGAGTAACTGACCAACATAAAAGTAAAAAAGTTGGATGTTCTTATTCCCTCAAATAGACAGAGGGACTTCAACTTCTGATGGGGCAGCTAACACAAAACAACTGGAAGTTCTGGGATACAGCTAGAACTAGAACAAGGGTCTTTGAGGCACTTGTTTTCCGTCAGCATAGGGAGCCTCTTGACCTATAATGACTGATCTTTTAATGACTTATGTTGAAGGATGCGGCAGTCAGCTACAGTGTGGTTGTTTCTTCTGCAAGGAGTGCTAATATAATTCAGGTGTAGGCGAATCAGGAGGTGTAACTGGCTACCACTTGAGACTGAGGGTTCTTATTATTATAAAAATAATTGGGCCCAATAGGTTTAAGTAGGTCATCTGGAATCTCAAAAATAGCTTCTTTAATATAGAGGAGAGACGTTAAGTTAGACTTCACCGCTTAAAAAATAAAGTAAGATATTAGGCATATTTTTAAATGCCAAAAATCAGCGATAATGGCATTTTTTAACATAAGACAATTCCCTGCAACCAGAGTTTGTGCTTTGAGGTAAAAACATTGGGAGAATTTTCTGATAGTTTCCCCCAATTAAGGCTGATACCCATAAGGTCTGTTTTTGGTTGGTTAAGGTTAAGTCGCTCCAAAATTCCAAAGCAAGGAACTCTTGGCATCAGACCAAGTATGGCAATGCATTAGATGGGGGACCACGATGCCTTGGGCCATATGGCTAAGACAGTCAATCAAGTGTTTAAGCCGTTGATGGTCAGTCACTTCCTCCATAGAGCTTCCATAGCAATATAAGAAAGAGAAAATACTTCCCTCTCCAAAGACACATTTTCTTTGGACGAAGGTTTAAATGTACCATTTGGGGGGTTTAGAGGACAAACGACATGAACTTATATGGAGATAGCGCTTTCACCTAATTAAGAGTGGTATCTTGGGAATACGCTTGAGGTTGAAGTGCATCTACTTGTATCCGCAGATCATTAATATCATCTATTATTAAATCTACTCGTTTGTGGGTGGCACTGAGAGCTGACTATGTGTCAATGAGTTTGTTTAATTGACATACTTCATTTTTTAAAGCGTTATTGGTGGATTGGAGGTCGAGTTGATGATTTTTGGTGGTGAGCTGTCATGGTTAGTTGACATTTTAGTGTGCACCAACCTCAAGGATAAGGCTGGGCGCCATGAGGCCCAGAAGGTGAAACTTCAGGCCCTCCCTGACCTCAAGCACCATTAGACCAACGCTGGGTACAAGCCAAATATGCCCAGGTTGGTACAAGTGAGGTGCAAAATGCCCAGCCCCTTGTTTCAGCTCAGGCATTAAAAAGGATGAGCTATTTAATAAACAATGATGGGAAAATCTGGTTAATTGTGGAACGGGTTTTGAAACCCATTCCTTTTACTAAATTATGCATTTGGGTAGGGTACAACTTCAATTGATTACTTGAGTGAAGTCAGTTTTAGTGTATTCTACTAATTCAGATGGGAGTGTTTGCCTATTGGTAAATCAGTGCTTGGGACTGCTTCTGAAGACCCAGAATTACCCTGACAATGTTTAAATATATTTTTTGTGACCAACGTTCCTTGTTGGTCAACTTTCCACAATAAACTTCTCCGTTTTCCTGTTTTTATTAAAATGTTATTTTGGATGATCCTATGCACAGACCTCTTCAAGGAAGTCTCGCGCTACATTAACTTTACATTACAAATATGATTAGGTTATCCCCTAGTGCATCGTTGGTTCGCCCAGGTTCCCTCCAACCTGGGACGCTTACCCTTCTCCCTCTGTGCACCACGTCGCTTTTGGTTGGTTATTTATTATAAAGATCGCACTACTTTACTTAAGTTAATATTGCTCCAACGCCCTCTGCTGGGCTCTAGTACCTTAAGTACTAATGGCTAGTTCCCTAGCGTTGGTCCTGTGCACCGTGCACTACCATGCTGGGAACTGGAGAGTTATAGACACTCTCCTAACATTAATCAACCAACCACCTTTAATTATGTGCAAGAACTTTTTGTGTGTGGGACTTCCCCAAAGCATAAATGGTGGGCACTAGTTGTGGGCTTTGGCTAATTCCAGCCGCACCGTTGTTTCCTCTTTTTCCCAAAGGTTGGAGCATCTCAGAGTTATTTTGGCTGCCTCCAACTAAGAAGTACCCATCCTTTGTGCTCGTACCTGGTGGATACAGATGCTTCTGGGTCTGAAAATCGTGATTCCCTAACTTTCCGCCAAAATATATAAATTTAAATCAAACAAGTGGGGTTTACTTTGGCAGCACGTTCAGACAATGCTGACGGAATCAGCGCAGATGGGCCTGGGGGTGTTGGCCTCAGATAACGTCAGCATTCCATTGCTGTTATGGGTATAGGGTCGTTTGCATCTAAAAACGTGTTTTATAACGAAAACCTTATATACACCTCTGAACTATATTTGCTCTCATACCTCAGATATGAAACCTACTCCTGTGTATCAAATCACCCCAGAAAATCCCCGTTTGACCTCTTCCATGATTCGCAGCACTCAGGAAGTTGAAAAGGAGCTGCGCTTACAATACACTAACGTTTATGCCCCTGCTGAAGATATGGTGGAATATGTGGCCTCAGTAGTAAGAGTGGCCAAATATCCCTCTCCATTCTTTGATTCAAACGCATACCAGGGTGGCATGTTAATTCCAGATGAAGTGTTTGGTGGTGATTTACTGGCGTTTTCTGCTTTAAATAAAGACCATTTGGGGTATTTTCTACTGACTGCTACCCTTTCCTCCCCTTTAGGGAAATTCAGCACCACTATTCTGGTGGATACTGGCGCCTTTGAAAATTTTATGGACCAAAGCCTAGCCGACTACCTTGAGCTGAGTTACTTGCCAGGTGGTATGGCTATGTGAGGGGCGTCCCAAGGTATTCCCACCCTGAAGCTTTGGGGACAGTGGACTATCAGGTTGGCAAGTACCACTTGTCCAATCACTTCCAAGCTATTAAAAAACCTCTTGTTCCCTATCATTTTTGGGGTGGAGTGGTGGCGAGAGTTTGACGTCAAAATCAATTTGAAAGAGAATACCTATCCCTTACATTAAAGAATGGTCGCACATTAGTTGTTCCTTTGTCTGAGTCTAACGTTCAGGGAAAATTGCCCCACTGGCCCCACCTTCACACCCTTAGCCTCGTCCTATGCTAAAGCCTACCGAGAAGGTTCATCTACCTTCTTGTTTGGAGGGTTTGGAATCTTCCTTTGATGCAGCATCAGCTAACGCACTACCTGATCACTCTGTGTTCGATTGTGACTTCAAGCTCACTGTGGATCTGGTGCGTATTTCTTCTCCCATTTACCCATTGGCCATCTGAGAGAAAGAGGCATTATATGTGTGGGTGAATGAGCAGTTAGCCAAAGGCGCAATTTTCAGCGTACCCCCTGTATGCTCCCCACTTCTCTTTATTAAGAAGGCTGATGGTACTCTACGCCCATGTGTAGACTATGGGAACCTTAACAACGTCACTGTACCAGATCTACATCCCATCCCTTTGGATTCTCATATTGCGCGCTATGTGGAGAAGGCGAAGGTCTTTTCCAAGCTTTATTGCCTCAATGCATTCAATCAGATTCAGATCAATAAGAGACAAGAGTGGTTAGCTGCATTCCATACCAGAAGTGGGATTTTCCAGTTTCGGGTCATGAACTTTAGGCTTAAGAATGCCCCTGATATCTTTCAACGCCGCATTGATGCAGCGTTGGGGGACTTGTTAGGGGTATGCGCGGTTGCCTACATGGATGATATCCTGGTGTTTTCCCATGATCATGATTCCCATGCAGTACACCTTTGGCAAGTGTTAAAGAGGTTAAAGGCAGCCAGCCATATGCTGAAGATTACCAAGTGTGAATTCTTCAAGTTCCAGGTCACTTTTCTGGGCAATATCATGTTTGACTAAGGACACATGATAACTCCAGACAAGGAGAAGGCTATTCGTGAGTGGCCCACCCCCACTTCAGTCAAGGAATTGAGGAGCTTTTTGGGGACGTTTTCGTTCCTCAAGAAGTTCATGATTAATCTTTCTGAGGTGGCAGCACCCTTATATAAGGCTAGCTGTGCAAAGGTGCTTCAGTGGTCCCCGTTTTGAAGGATGCTTTCCAAGCAGTGAAGTGCACCCTGTTGTCCACGTCAGTCCTTCGCCATGTTGACCCCAATAAAGAGTTCATTGTGTCTGCTGATGCTTCCAAATTCACCATAGCGGCTGCCTTGTTACAAGTAGGCGAAGATGGGATAGAGCATCCGGTGGGATATTTTTCTAGGAAAATGTCTCTGCCTGAGTGGAATTACGCCATTTATGACAATGAGCTACTAGCAGTGGTGGAGGCGCTGACTTATTGACGTCACCACTTTCATGGCCCCTCCCAACCTTTCCATGTAAATACAGATCACCATGCCTTGCTGTACTACCGCGCTCCTCATGTCCTAACCCCATGGCAGACCCATTGGCATGAGACCCTTGCCCAATTTTCATTTTCTTATGAGTTCACCAAGGGAAAGGATAATGTTTAGGAGGACTTTTGAGCCAAAACCCTGCATTAGCTCCTGATCCAAAGGAGGTTGAGGTTCATAACACCCAGTTGATGATTCTGCCGGGTAAGATTTTATCTCAACTTCCCGCTCCCACAGCCAACATTTCAGCGCTGACACCTCTGGAAAATGCGGAGGAATAAAGTATGTTTAGAAAGGTAGTCCTTTCTCAGCCGCTATCAGCTGAATATACTATGGTACTTGCAAAGAGTGCTTTGAATCAAGAGGATCTATCCAGAGGTTATCACGTGAAGGATGAGATGGTGTGGTTTCAAGGGCGCCTATGGATTCCTGCTGGACCACTGCACCTGGAAATCATCTGGGGCCATCATGATGGACTCACCGCTGGTCATCCTAGGAAAGAAAAGACCTTGAAGTTAATACGACGCACCTACAATTGGAAGGGCTTGCCTGCTCAGGTGGGATGGTATTGTAAAGAGTGCTTGATCTGCAATCAAATGAAACCAAATCTTCAACCTTTAGCGGGGTTGTTGGTACCAGTCCAGAAGGCTGAAGGGCCCTGGACTTCCCTATTGGTGGATTTCATTGTGGAATTACCTGTCTCTGATGTTTATGATGCCATCATGGTGGTGGTAGACTGTTTTACGAAGTTTGCCCACTTTTTCCTTACAGAACTACAATAACCGAGGCTGAGATGGCTAGGCTTTTTGTCACTCATGTGTTTGCGCTTCATGGGGTTCCCCAAGAAATTATCAGTGATCAGGGACCCCAGTTTACCTCCGTCTTTTGGGAAGGGTTGTGTAAGACTCTTCAGATACGCTCCTGCCATTTAACTGCCTATCACCTCCAGTCAAATGGGCAGACTGAACGAGTGAGCCAGTGCTTGGAGCAGTTCCTGAGGTGTTACACCGCCAAGGACCATTCAAATTGGGTTTCTCACCTTCCTATGACCCAATTTAGCTACAACAACACTTTGCATTCTTTGATTGGTTGTTCCCCTTTTTGCCAACCATGGTTTTAACCCCGCCTTTAACATGGGAGTCCATATGTGGATCTAAAGTTGAAGCAGTTGTGGACTTTGCCAAGACTATCAAGAAGGTCCACTAGGGGGTTTCCACAAGTTTGGAGGTGGCAATGCAAGTGTATAAGGAGAATGCTGATGGTAAGCACCAATTGGGTCCAGCATACAAGGAAGGGGATTTTGTGATGCTTGACGCTTGACGCTTGTAACATCCCTATCAAGCAGCCATGCAAAAAGCTGGGACCAAAGAGTATTGGCCCTTACCGTGTTGTTAGAAAGGTGGACCATGCCTCATACCAGTTGGATATTCCCTCTTCATTTTAATCTTCTATGTCTTTCATGAAAGCAAATTGATGTTGTTCAAGGGCCCCCCACCAGAGACTCCTGAGGCCTATCTCGTGGATGGGGCGCCAGAGTGGGAAGTGGAGGAAATATTATCCTTCCGCCGTGTTAAAAGAGGACTTGAGTACTTGGATCTTGACAGGGTTTTGACACTGCTGAAAACAGTTGGGTACCAGTGTTTGACTGTGTGCATGCTCAAGACCTGATTAAAAGCTTTCCATAAGCGTTTCCCCCAGGCCTCTGGATCTCAACCCAAACCAACCGTTGCCACAATGAAGTTGGCCCCAGCCCACAAGAACTTTTCCCTGGTGCAAGCCCCTGGAGAGGGGGTAGATCCCCGTCAGGAGGAGAGGGTAATGACATGGTTAAATGACATGATAGTGGGCACCAACCCCAAGGATAAGGCTGGGCGGCAGGAGGCCCAGAAGGTGAAACTTCAGGCCCTCCCTAACCTCAAGCACACATTAGACCAACTGTAAGTCTTGGGGAACATCCTTTAGCTCTCAATCGGGTCATCTTCCCATTCCTGAATAAAAAGACACCAAAGAGGATGGCGGTACCTCTCTTCACTCAGGGCAATCTCGCTCATGTAGTAGATGAGCGATGGGTAACAGCTCATCTGCTTCAGATCCTACCCCCAATACCCACACTTACCTTGGCAGAACTGTTGTGGGGAATTAGTGAAATCTGCTGAGATTACCAAATTGAAATTGGTTGGATCTAATTCAGCTGGCAATCTGGCTGATGCCCAAAATTCGGATGGCTGTAAAAGCATGAAGTATGAGATATTGGCCGGATTGCCTGATGGTTCCAATCAATCACTAAACCAGTAGAACAAATATCGGGTGCCATCAATAAGGGTTTGAAGCCCTCTGATAGTAATTTGGGTCTTGCGCCCAATGTGCTGCTGTTGACCAAACGAATGGTTAAATGACCAAGTGCAGGTGGGTTGGCCGTCCTGAACCCATTCCCAACCAAATGGACCTGTCCCTATATGGGATGGCCTTGGGGGATTCCCATCACCCATTGGGCCAAATGCTGTCATGCTAACCATCAGAAACATAGTCAAGCCCTGGTTCAGACATTTGAGGTCAAACTGACAGAGACTCAGCCCACCGCCAAATTTTGCAATGTCAGTTCCCAAGGAATAAACCCACCCATTCCTGAACAATTCACCAGTTAGGTCAAATTTGTGGGCCCCAACCCCATCCTGTCACTACCCAATTAACCACTATTTAATCAGTTGCATGGCACTGAGAAAATTTTTGGTCAATTTTCTTACTTTCCTTTCCCAATGAAATTTTACCAAAAAAACCAAATTTTTTTTTTTCTGTTCTGACTGCATCCCAGATGGCATTTCCCTGGTGGCCCATCACCCCACACTCTGGGTGGGCTTTACCAATTCTTTTGGTCACTATGGCTCCCTCTATCACCAATTGGGCCCAGCAAGTCTGAACTTTTGGTTTTACAACCCTGCTCTTATGAACTTCTGGCAACAATACATGGGGATCTTATGGCCCTATGTACAACAATGGAAAGAAAGAATCCATCTCCTTATTACCCCCGATGAGTTGGCCTCTCAATCTAAGAATCTCGTTGAAACTATCCCAGTAATCCCACCTCATGCAGTAAGAACCACTGAGTTGGGAATGGGTTCAGTGTGGTTTGTCGTTGGGATACTCCTTACCCTGTTGTTGCACCACCACTTCATGGTATCACATTTCCTGGCTCCATATCAAGTTGTATGGTTGGCAATGCCTCTGGCATTCTGGCTTGCTTTTGGGTGTTCACGCATCCCAACTGGCAGGCCAGTCTAAACTTCTTCTGCCATTTCCATGACATAATCGACCAACCATTACTCCCAGCCACTTCCACCTTGGTTTTTGAATTTATCGCTGCAGTGGTTACCCTCTACCAGATGAACTTAAATCAGTTGTGCGTTGTTTGTTGTTCATTTTAATCACTTTCTGACTTTGGGAGAAGCATCCGCTCTATTTTGGGAAACCTTCTTCAAGCCACCCAAGATGTGCAGACTGCATCTCCTCTTACTTCCTCCAGCCTGGGAAAAGGATCAAGTATCCCCTCCCAAGAGATCGCCAATCAGGTTCTTGACGCTCTTGCCAAAGTACAAATGTGGACAACAATTGCACTCAATAACGCTTCTGCGATATCTCATGCCCAACAAGGGCTCACGTTGTTAGATGCCGTGGATGGAGATGCCCGCCGTTGGGTGAGAAGTCTTTTGCGTTCTTCCTCACAAGAAGGAGACTCCATCCCCCTGATGGCTGTTGTATCAGCCGCCTTAAAACCCCTTGTGTCCCAATCAGACCACTTATTCAGACTGCTCCTTGCCATGGTCAAAGCCCCTAGTTTGGCTTCTCTGATTTCTACCTTTCATGAGCTGGCTCCCGCATCAGGCCTATCTATTGATATGCTTCAGGCAGTCTTTAGAGCGATCTTGGATTTGGTTTCCACTCATCACGTGGTCTGGTCTACCATCCAGGAATCAGTAGATCAAATATGTGCCACCACAACTACTATCAAAGCATTACCTCGCCACGTTTCCCCATATCAGAAGGGGAACTTTATGATAGGATTTCCTAACAAAGATGTAGACGATGCGCCTGTCATCAAAATAGCAGTTGATGTGGGTCCCAACCCTGCCATAACCCCAAGTCCGAGTTGGCATTTCCAGAGTTAACTATTAATAATTCTGTTCAAGCCCAGATAGAGGAAATGCTTTCCCCCGCACTCATACTTCCAATTTTCACCCCAGCTAAGAACCCTGATCCTGGTCCTGACATACCCGTTGTTTCTTCAGTCATCCATGAGTCAGTCGAATCTCCCAATAAACAGAATTCCGCTTATTTCCTTGTCCCTATGAAAATCAGTATCAATCCGCATCATGTCTTTTTTAAAGCTCTGGTGGATACCAGAGCAGTGGGGAACTTCATGAGTGTTGAGTTAACAGCAATTAAAACTGGAAATGGATGTGGGCTCCTCAGTAATGGTGGCCTCATCTGCTTACCAGTCTTCATATGTTGTTCGCCAGCCAATACACTTCTCAATCCACCAATATAACTTCTGCAATCATTTTTTGGCCATGCTGAACTTGGTATTCCTGGTGATCTTGGGTGTGGGATGGTGGCGTTGACAACATGTGAAGATTCATTTAGAGTCTAATACATTGTCATTTACCAATGATGATTCAGAGGGAGAGTTCCCTTTGATCAACACCCTCAAAAAAATACAAGGGACCAGCTCTATCACTACCTTAGTTACTTCCGCGGGCATTCCAGCCAATTTTCCTGAAAGCTTAATGCAATATTGGGGAATCTTTGACATGGAAAAAGTGGACCATCTGCCAAAACATACTAGGTATGATTGTGGATTTCAGACAACCATGGAGTTGGTGAACATCAACTGCCCGTTGTATCCTCATACAGCGGAGGAAGAGGTTGCACTCAATACCTGGTTGGACGATATGTTAAAAAAGGTTGGTTGTTCAAAGAGACCTCACCCTTCGCCTCCCCTATCATCTTTGCAAGAAAATCAGATGTATCGCTCCATTCTTGCATGGATTATGGTCACTTGAACAAAATAACAGTTACAGATCCCTACCCATTGCTTTTAGAGCAGACAATCAGTCAGGCAATTTCCAAATCCCATGTGTTTTTGAAACTGGATCTGGTGAATGCTTTCAACCAAATTCGGGTGATGGAAGGACAGGAATAGTTAACAGCAATCTGGATGAAGTGCAGCATTTTCCAATTTTGGGTAATACCTTTTGGGCTGAAAAATGCACCTGCTACATTTCAATGAATGATTGACAACATGTTAGGGGATCTCCGGTTCTCTTGTGCTATTGCATACATTGATGATATCCTTGTCCATTCCCCAACCCCTGAACAATATGCTATTGACTTGAAAGCGTTGGTGGTCACTTTGCATAAATCAGGGCTGTTCCTCAAAGCTTCCAAGTGAGAGTTTTATAAGGAAGAGGTCACATTTCTCAGAAATCTGGTTCTCAAAGAAGGTGTCACTATCCCTCCCAACAAATTAGATGCAATCCGAGAATGGCCAACTCTGACTACACAGAAGCAACTTCAGAGTTTCTTGGAAACTATCATTTTTTTGAAAAAAATTTCCCCTGAACTTTCCCAGTTGGCTGCCCCGCTCCATCCCCTCACTGGAAAAAACATACCGTTTTGTTGGACCCCTGAATGTCAGCAGGCGTTTGAATTGATCAAGGAGGTGTTCATGTCTCCTCCCATTTTGAAACATGCCGATCCCACCAAACCATATATCGTCGCATGTGATGCTTTGTTGGTAGCAGTGGGCGCGGTGCTGCTTCAGGACCACAATGGTCTTGAACATCCGGTCGCTTAATTTTCCCAAAAATTCACTACTATGGAGCAGTCTTGGGCCATTTATGACAAGGAACTGGCTGCTGTTGCATGGGCATTAACTCATTGGCAGTACCTGTTGCAAGGTGCTCGTCATGAGCTAACAGTTTGCATGGATCACCAGGCTCTCTTGTATTTCTGAAAACCCCAAAAATTGGCGCACCAGCAGTCCCAAACCTATCAGGACCTGTGAAGTTTTAACTTTAAATATGAATTTGTCAAAAGTGCGCTCAATGTCCTTCCTGAGTTCCTAAGCCATAGTCCTGCTCACTGTACCTTGGAACCTGAGGAAGTAGATCTTGTTACCATGATCCCTGCCACTCAGATTCTGCTGATCATTCCCTCCATTGTTTCCTCCACCGCGTTGTCTCCCAACGATCCATTATTGGCTCAGGTGTTAGCTGGTCAAACAGCCTGCCCTGAGGGCATGGAGTTGATCGAGCAGTTGGCTCACTCAAGTCCCAAACACTCCCTATACTCCTTAGAAGAGGGACTCATTTACTTCCATTCTCATGTTTGGGTTCCCCCCTCCTTCCGCCCAAAAGTATTCTGCGCACACCATGATCCCCCACCGGTTGGACATCCCAGTAACAAGAAATGCATCGATCTGATCAAGCGAACCTTCAATTGGGCAGGACTGACCATAGAGGTCACAGCTTGGATCACCAATTGTGTTACTTGCGCTAGGGCCAAGTCAGATCTCTCCAGTAAGAATGGCCTCCTGCACCCTTTACAGCAGGCGGAAGGTCCATGGACCTCGGTGTCTGTAGATTTTATTGTTAATCACCCCTGTCCAAATGGGTTCACAGCGGTGATGGTAGTGGTGGATCGCTTTACAAAATTTTCCCTCTTTATCCCTTACACTTCTACAATTACATCGGAAAAAACTGCCCTTCTTTTTTTATAACATGCATTTTCAATGTTTGGTCTTCCCCAGGAAATCGTTAGTGACTGGGGCACCCAGTTTACCACTCAGTTTTGGAGTGAGCTCTTGTCAATCCTTAAATAACCCCCTGTCAATCCATGGCATACCACCCCCAGTCTGACGGTCAGACCGAGCAGGTTAACCAAGTTCTCAAACAGTACCTGCGCTGCTATGCTATAGCAGCGCAGGATACTTGGGCTGGTGACTTGCCTCTCACTCAATTTGCGTACAATAACAGGACCCACGCATCCATGGGGCTTTCATTATATGAAGCAACGTTGGGTTACAACCCATCGTTTTCAGTTGGGGCATGCTTGCGACCTGAGGTTCAAGCTGCTGAAGATCATGCTACCCATATTCGATTGACTCAAGCCTTAGTGTGGGAACACCTCACCAAAGCCATCAATGATTATAAGCAATTTGTGGACCATAAGCGCCTTCTGGGTCATGACTTTATGGTGGGTTCCTATGTCATGCTTGATACCCATCATTTGTGAATTCAAACCCCTTCCCGCTAGTTCACCAGTAAGCGTTTGGGTCCTCACTTAGTGGAGGAAGTATTGGGTAATGGGGCTTGCCACTTAAAGCTTCCTGCGCACCGGAAGCAGCACCCAGCTTTCCATGTTTCCCAGTTTTCACCCTTCAAGGGTGTAATTCCCATGGACCCAGAACTGATCGTCATCAATAATGAGGAAGAAGCTGAGGTAGAGGCTATCCTGGCATTTCGCAAGTCACAACGTTCAATCCAATATCTCGTGGCCTGGAAAGGATACCCAGCCTACAAAAATAGTTGGGTCAAGGCGTGTGATTGCGCGAATTGCATGGGCCTGGTCAAAGCCTTCCATGCATCCCACCCTGAGGCTCCATGCCCTCCTCAGAAGATCAAGACGATTATGGCTATCAAGTTACCTAAAGCACACAAGAATGTGGCCCTGGCACAGTTTCCCGGTGGGGGTGCCATTCCTCTGGAAAAAGGAAAAGGTAATGTAAGTCCCGTGGAATGTCCTTTGGCTCTCAATTGAGTCATCTTCCCATTCCTGAATAAAAAGACACCAAAGAGGATGGTGGTACCTCTTGTCACTCAGGGAAATCTCGCTCACGTAGTAGATGAGCGATGGGTAACAGCTCATCTGCTTCAGATCCCACCCCCAATACCCACACTTGCCTTGGCAGAACTGTTGTGGGGAATTAGTGAAATCTGCTGAGATTACTTAATTGAAATCAATCAGATCTAATTTGACCAGCAATCTGACTGATGCCCAAAATTGAATGGCTGTAAAAGCATGAAGAATGAGATTTTGGCCGGATTGCCCGATGGTTCCAATTCAATCACTAAACCAGTAGAACAAATATTGGGCGCCATCAATGAGGGTTCAAAACCCTCTGGTAGTAATTAGGGCGTTGCGCCTGATGTGCTGCTGTTGACTGAATGAATGATTAAATGACCAAGCGCAGGCAGATTGGCCGTCCTGAACATGTTCCCAACCAAATGGACCCATCCCTATATGTGATGGCCTTAGGGGATTCCCATCACCCGTTGGGCCAAATGCTGTCATGCTAACCATCAGAAACATAGTCAAGCCCTGGTTCAGACATTTGAGGTCAAACTGATAGAGACTTGGCCCGCCGCCAAATTTTGCAATGTCAGTTCCCAAGGAATAAACCCACTCATTCCTGAACAATTTGCTGATTAGGTCAAATTTGTGGGCCCTGACCCCATCCTGTCACTACCCAATTGACCACTATTTAATCAGTAGCATGGCACCGAGAAAATTGTTGGTCAATTTTCTTACTTTCCTTTCCCAATAAAATTTTATCATAAAAAATCAAACTTTTTATTTTTCTGTTCTGACCACATCCCAGATGGCATTTCCCTGGTGGCCCATCACCCTGCACTCTGGGTGGGCTTTACCAATTCTTTTGGTCACTATGGCTCCCTCTATCACCAATTGGGCCCAGTGAGTCTGACACTTTTGGTTTTATAACCCAGCTCTTATGAACTTCTGGCAACAATACACGGGGATCTTATGGCCATATGTACAACAATGTAAAGGAAGAATACATCTCCTTATCGCCCCCAATGAGTTGGCCTCTCAAGCCAAGAATCGCGTCAAAACTATCCCAGTAATCCCACCTCATGCAGCTAAAACCACTGAGTTGGAAATGGGTTCAGTGTGGTTTGTCGTTGGGATACTCCTTACCCTGTTGTTGCACCACCACTTCGTGGTATCACATTTCCCAGCTCCATATCAAGTCGTACAGTTGGCAATGCCTCTGGCATTCTAGCTTGCTTTTTGGGTGCTCACACATCCCAACTGGCAGGCCGGTCTAAACTTCTTCTGCCATTTCCATGACACCAACGCTGGGTACAAGCCAAATATGCCCAGCTTGGTGCTAGTGAGGTGCATATGCCCAGCCCCTTGCATTGGCTCAGGCGTTAGAAAGGACGGTTTATTCAGTTAATGTGGATGGTTTGATTTGGTTAATTGAGGAAAGGGGGTTTGATCACATTCCATTTACAAATTATGCGTTTGGGTAGGGTACAACTTCAATCAATTAAACAAGTGAAGTCAGTTTCAGTGTATTCTAAAAACTTAGATGGGAATGTTTGCCTATTGGTGATTCTTTACTTGGGGCCACTTTGGCAGACCCTGAATTACCATGACGTTGTTTGTATTTGATTTTCATGACCAACATTCCTTGTTGGTCAACTTACCACAATAAACTTCCCAGTTTTCCTGTTTTTATTAAAATGTTATTTTGGACGATCCTGTGCATGGACCTCTTCAAGGAGGTCTCACGCTACATTAACCATTACATTACAAATACAACTAGGTTATCCCCTAGTGCACCGTTGGTTCGCCCAGGTTCCCTCCAACCTGGGACGCTTACCCCTTCTCCCTCTGTTCACCACATCGCTTTTGGTTGGTTATTTATTTTAAAGATCGCACTACTCTACTTAAGTTAATATTGCTCCAGAACCCTCTGCTGGACTCTAGTACCTTAAGTACTAATGGCTAGTTCCCTAGCGTTGGCCCTGTGCACCGTGCACTACCATGCTGGGAACTGGATAGTTATAGACACTCTCCCAACATTAGCACTCTTTGCTCTAATTCACATACCAAAGCAGATAGGGTTGCCCAGTCATTGAGACGGGTGGTTTCATGATCTGAGGAGTTTTTTGAAACAGAATTGTTATTATTTATTTGCTTTTTGTTGTTTTTTTCTTAATTTTCACTACAAACTCAGGGTGCAACCTGGCTGGGAGCACCAGTTCTGTCAGGATCACGGGTTGAGACCATGGATCCTTTGTTGTATTTTGTCCAGTGACCCAAAGTTTGGGGGTGCTAATATTTACCTTGGTTGCTTCTCTTTGTCAAGAAGTCTTGTTAATCCAGATATCAATTCTGGTGAGGCAAATTCCAAATATATACCTTATTTTAAATAAATTTGCAAAAAGGAGAAAAAGAATAAAGTTTATTACCCAATACCAGCTTTTTTAGGGTAATTGGGGAGGTTTTTCATGGAAAATCTAAACTGCCCAATATTAGATCTAAAAATTGAACAAATTGCGGATTTGGAGGCACCCCAATTATCTTGGTTGATTGGCTTGTACTCGTCTCATAGCTCAGGTTCGAACCCCAACATAGGTTGGGGCTTTTTGGTCAGTTTGGGATCAATATTTATCATCAGACGCCTCCAAATTGGCTGTTTGGGTAGGAGAAAAGACACTGCCAATAAACCACACTGATCCAACAGTTCCCCTATCACTTGAGGTAACTCCTGATTCAACTGTGGAACCAAAACGTTCAACTAATGGCAGACATCCCCAACACGTTGGTCCACCTGTACCAGCTCCCCTGCACCTCTGAAAAAGAGTGATCAAGGTGGTTTAGTAGAAGTTGTGTATCATTCTGCTGCACTTGAACAAACTGCATGACGTCCCCAATCTCAATATTGTGGCAGACCAGCACACGCAGTAGCTGGCATATTGATGGCTGCACATACGCAACTAAATATTCTTTAGTTCCATGGGTACTAAGCTGATGAGACAGCCTCATGGTAGTCACGTCAAGATAGGACATATACAACGTGTAGCGGGTTTCTTGGTCCCATTGATTGTAAAAACTCAGAGCACGCTCCCTCGCCTCATCTTCATAGAGTCAGTACCCCCGCAGAAACCATTATATAATGCCCCACAGCTGATGAGGGGTCACATTTATAGAGCAACCTTGTTGATCCGCCAATAACTCAGGACAAGTTTTAACTGAAAATTGATCATAGCATCTTCATCACCCAGCTCTGTCACTGTAAAAAGTGCCAGTTTAATTTTGGATGCTTCCCTAGCTTCCTTGCATATTGAGCGTGAAATACAATCAGGTTTTGGCATAATGAGTGAGGCTCTCCATATTGCCCTAGTGCTGATAAGCTACAGGTGAACAGTGGCCCCCCTGTAGTGAGCACCACTGTTAACTTTTTTGGCGTAATGGTTTGTTTCCACCGAGATGGTTTACACAGGGTATTAGCCACTGAGCAACCAAATTGGTCAATATGTGGATCGCTGACTCTAATAAAAAACTGATATATAATATATGGAGCAATTGCCCCAATTGACACTTTATTATAATCTAATAAAAGCAGACTTATCTGCCAACTACCAAAAAATATTCCTTTCATTCTTCCACTCAACTCTTATCTCATTATTTCAAGTCAAATGCATCCCCTTCTTAGTAATCTCCCATTCATTCTCTTTTTTAGAAGTTTTCATCTATCTTGAGGTTTTGGCGAAATTCCCTTGATTTGCCAAACTATTGATACCCTGATTGATTCACTTTATATCCATATAACTTTTCCGTTCAATCTTGAGGATCACCTCAACTCTAATTTCCAATCCACCGGAATGTATAGCTTATCATCCAGTCATACCAAGTTCTCAATAAAGCATTTCCAAAAAAGTGGTCACAAAAGCAATATATAGATGAGAGCTGCGCTGTATGCTGGACAGTATGTAATGCCATTGGTTTAGAGGAGGTGCACAGTATAGAAGGCTAGCGCAGTGTCCAGGTCTTAGAGTGAGAAACTCTTAGATTTTGAAGTTGGTTGCTGCTCCTATGTCAAGGAGCGCCTTTACCATAACCACATGCATTGCTACTTTGAAGGCGATTGGAAACAAGAAGTAAGCTTGATCCTCTTTATTGGTCATGGAGAGCAAGAGGGCAGCAGAAGGAGGTCTGGACCAATGATGAAAAGTGGACTCTTGGTAACCTGTGAACAATATTGAGTATTCTAAAAGGGTCATTGTTGGAGATTCAACTATGATGACTAATTCTAATCAAGATTGAGATTTGGTGTCTCAGTCTAGTAAAATCTTAAAACCCCGTCAGAGATATCCAATTGTTAGACCAATGATCGACCCTTTGGAGTTATCAGCCTCCTCTTACAGATGAGGATAAGCAATCTGAAGGCGCTAAGCAATCCAAAGGTGATAAGCCCTCCACAAGAAGGTTGATCCCATCTATTAAGAACTTTATTAGATCTGACCATCACAGGTATATTAATGATAATCAGAAATATTGGTCCTCTATTGAAGAAGATCTTACCACAGTTGAAGCGCAAAGATTCTCATGAAGAACTACCAAATCTACTCTTATATATCCCTCATTTTTAACTAATAAAGTACCACTTAATTTGTCTCATGTAGCTCTATTTTGGTCAATCCATAACAAAGTTCATTATTCTGATTATAATTTATTATTGCAATGAAACTCATAACTTCGTTGCCTTGTTTCCACCTTTGCTAGAGCCAAGAAACCAATAATTTGTAGCCTTTGTAACACTTGAATATCACAACATCTCACAAAATTACAATAGTCATCTGTGAGTTTATCCTGGTCTACAAACAATATGAGGTTGACAGGATCTACGAATATGCCTTGTATATCTCAATTGCAGGGGAGGGAGGCTCTGAGATCAACATATCAGAGCAACCTTTGTGATCTGTGCAACAAGTGGAATTGACATGATAGGAGTAGGACTTGAACTGATGTTATGAAATCAGTTTCCTGATCATGATCTGCGTGGGCTACTACTTGGGCCATTTGGGTGGGCGTTAAAATAGGATTTTCTGAGTTCAACATTACAATCATATTCCTTCAGTTAGAGGAAGAAAGGTATTCTCAACTGGTACTTTGCTGATCTCCAGGGTGCCCTGAGGGTAAGGAGATACCACTGCAACCCCCAGAAGAACACTTTCCTAGACCATTATTCCCTGAAGAGATAGTGGTAGATGTCTTAAACTGAGATAAAGTAGCTTGATTGGGACCTGCTTACATAGAGGATGACATCGCTGTCATTGAGGGTATGGTTGCATGGAGGTTTTTGCCCCAATTGAATACACCAAGGTTCACGCTGCCTCTATAAATATTGAAAGATGATCCCATGAGGGTTTTTGGTAAGTTGTGTCCAAGGCTTTTAAGGCCAACACCATGATGTCAGTAGGATCCCAACTGAAGGAACTATTGTTGTAAAGGATTCTATAAGTGATTACAGATCATAGACATCCCAGTAGAGGGTGATGAGGCAAAAGAGGCGGGATGCTCTATATTCAAGTGTTTGTATTGCAGCAGATACTAGATTCAATAAGGGAATATGTTCCCCATTTTTGTTTTTAGAATGTAGCACACCTCTAACCAGTGGTGAGCCTCTCCAACTAAGGCATCTAATAGAGCCACACTTCTTTATGAATCAGTAGGAATAGGAGTTTAAGAACCCCCAGCTGCTAAGCGCACATGAAGTTCCACTAGGGCATTAAGCACCTGTTCTGCAACTTCAGGTGAGCAAACTGGTGGAATCCCCACCATCACATCTAATGAAGGAGCATCCTAATTTCCTGGTGCTGTGTGGTCATTGCTTATGACAATATAATTTGTTTACATGCCCTTCAGAATGAAACAAGTGACCAACAATAAAAGATCAAGTCATTTAGGGAATGTAGGTTCATTGTGATTAAATAAGCAACTGCTTCACCTGATCCCAGGAGGAGGGCAGAAAGTTCTGAGGCTATTGGTCAGTTTATTTTTTCATGAATCCTGTCAATTAAAATTAACTTGGATTCTAATTTGAGTGTGTGACAGCCCAGTGAAAGAAGCCCAGTATGTCAGTGGCATAGCAGCCCTAATGACTTGGAGAAGAGACACCTAGAGCTTCTATGAGGGTAGTAAGAGTTAAGTAACGTACCAAATACCCCATAGCAAACCAGATGGCTGCAATGAGGGCAACACCAGGTCTTGCTGAGGCAACCCCAAGGGTGGGAGAGGCATGGAGGGTGACCAATACTCATGGTTTTGCAGCTGCTGGCCTTTGGTTTTAGTCCCAAAATATCAGGTTCAATTTTATACAAAAGTCCTTGGGTTAATTGAATGTTGCTGACACACAAAAATGAGGATCAGTCAACAAATCAAATCAAATTGGCTTGATATGAATATGGGTAGGCTCAAGCATTGTCTTAAAGTTGCTAGGTCGCTTCAAACTGATGCACAGAGTCAGAAAGGTCAATGGAACAGCGGATCAATTTACTAATGTAAATCTGTCATAGGGTGAAATGATAATAAGACTGTGCTGGCCCTTAGGATGGATTACCACCAGAAACATCATCCAGAATACCTCTGGTACAGTCATTCATATTGATTAATGCAACAGGACTAAAGCCATTGTGATTACTAGCTAGGAATTCCCAAAATTGAAAATCAATGTTACTAGATATCCACTGGATTTCTTAAAGCTACAAATAGTTTGGATTTTTTAAGCATTTCCTTTTAAAAAAGTGATGGTGGAAAGGGGAAACAATTGAGTTACACAGGTACCTGTTGGAGATTGCTGCCCTATATGTTCACTGAATAGGGAACTAGGACTAAGTGCACTAATGTCACGAATATTTTGTGATTCAGCTCTGGTGGATTGAAATTCTAAATAATTACCAATCCTGACTCTGATCCAACCTGGCTGGTTGGATAAGTATTAAACTCAATATCATGAATATACATTCTGGCCCCAA